>JAJLVH010000923.1:0-12895 GCA_030570155.1 Magnusiomyces magnusii
CTACTGATAGACTATATAAACCACTCACTCCTCCTATTTCCATCGACTTTATTTTTTTTTATCGTTATCATCCATCTTTATTTATCAATCCAATACATATTTAAATCATTTCATCATGTACATCGTTCCTCCATGGGTTCCCACTGTTGAGGCTTGTTTGACTCAGGCTTCCAAACCTCATACTTTTTCCTTTGCTACCGTCACTAAAGCCGGACTTCCTCGCGTTCGTACTTGCGTTGCTCGTGGCTGGCTGTTTGACGACAAATCCACCGGCGTTTTGTTGTTCACGACTGACGCCCGATCCCAAAAGGCTGCCGAGCTGGATGCCACCGGTGGCGCATTTGAAGCTTGCTTTTATTTCCCGGGAAAAACTCTGGATTCCGAAGATTCTCGTCGACGTAGTTCGTCGGCGGATTCTATTGGATCTGGTTCAAATGCCTCAACTACTTCTGAAAGCTCCCATAAACATCCAAAGAAAACGGCACCTGGCGTTCAAATCAGACTTTCTGGATTTGCTCAAAACATTTCACCATCTAGAGGTTGGTACCCTACAATGAAACCATTAAACTTGACTACAACTCAACCATCAAATTTGAACAGAAATTCCACTGTTTCATTATCTTCTTCTTCTTCTTCTTCTTCGTCTTCATCTTTTTCAACTCACATGAGCTATAATCCAAATCAAGACCCTCAAGCATATCCTATTTATTCACCAAACTATGTCAATGCCTATCGGGCCCAATCCCACATCTGTGATCCTGAAGACAGCAGTCCCACTTACACTCAATTGGGATTATACGAAGGAACTGGTAATATTATACCCATTCCAAAAGAAAAGACTACTAAAAAATCAGAAGACACTAAAAACACATCTTCTAATCCATTATCAAACGAAATCAATAATAACGACACTAATACTACACTTGACAACGAAACTAACAATACAAAATTAACGCCTCTCAACACCAATTTAAACCAACAATCCCCGCTTTCTTTCCCTCCACCTCCTCCTTCCCAAATCGAATGGGATGCCGAGTACAATCGTATTTGGTCATCCATGTCACCCGCCGCAAAATCTTCTTTCCGGAGGCCGAACCCCGGTGCCGCTTTAGACGATGATTCTCGTCGCCAGCTCGACAAACTTGTGCGAGGAGTGGATGGAGCATCTGATGAAAAAGGACTATCTAATTTCATTATAGTTGCCATGTTTGTTAATGATGCAGACGTACTTGTAGATGGTGTTGGATCTGCACATCGTCGAAACCAAGCTCATAGAGTCATGGAAGACGATTGGATTGAGGAAGAAGTTTGTCCTTAAATGAATGGCATTTGTATTAATTTATTATATATATATCTATTTCATTTACGAATTTTTGTAGTATCAATGCTCTACATTTTTTGTATTTTTTTTATTAAATCATACAGCCATTTAAACTGTTTTCACTGCTAAAAAAATAATATTGATGGACATAAACAACGCACGTGAGCATCATGTCATATACATAACATTCAATCACTGAAAAACAGTTTCCAATACTTGATTGAGTAAAAAAAAACTGTCCAGTAAAAGTTCGTATTGGTTCTTGATAGTTTAGCCAAATTTAGTGGTTTTTTTGTTAATCTAGCCAATTACAGTCATGATTAAACTTTTTCACACTTGTTTATAATTTTATTTATATTTTTAACTACTGAAAGTGTGCGAGCAACAATTTTAGTCATTTTTAACAGTTCAACAATTTAACAACTTCTTATTTTCTGCTTCAAATCAATGTTTTGGATATGAATTGTAATTGAAACATTAGTTAAAAAAAAAGAACTTACGTGATGATAAATAATGATATAGCATCCGAGAAAATTCACGAATATGAATTCAGTTACACCGATACGCAAATTGATCAAGAATAAACGAAATTAATTGGTATTTTAAAAAGTTATTTGAAAACATCATTTAAACATCCTTTTGCTTCCTTTTCCTTTCAACAAAATCAATTTGACAATTTTCACCATGACAAAAATAGAAACCAATGATCTAAAAACCAAGGTTGCATAAATGGCTTTTGACAAGTATGGAAAATAACCGGCCAATGACTTGCCAGCAATGTCAAATTGGCCTTCTTGGTATTTTAGTGGAAAGGATGGAGTATTCTCAACAGAAGCATTGTTTTTCGTGCATGTTGTGAACAAACCAGAAGTTGCCTTTTTCCAGGCTTGTTCTAAATCATTGTCAACGTTCTTGTTTAATTCAACTAGCTTGCTTTTTGTTGCTGAGCTTGCTGCATTTTCAAACTGTTTTCGTTGAGCCTTTACGTATTTATACGTCAATAGCCATACAAAGAACCTGGTATCTGGCGCTGTCAGCGTTGGGAAATGAAAAAATTGGGTAGCAGAGTTGGGTTTAAACGATTCCAGCAAATCAACAACAATTCCATAAGTAAGACCCCATAGTTTATATGGTGGGTTCACAGTTGTGACTATTTCTGAAAGACCTGTTGTAGCTGGGGTCAAAAAAGATGCTTTACTGTCATCTCCGTTTTGAGATAATAATGTCATATTGTTGGATTCTCCAAGTTTGACATTTTCAACACTTGAAATCAGGCTTTCCTTTTCTTCACTTGTAGATACCAAAACAGTTGGATCGGCAGACGCTGCCATTGTCGACAGTTCAGGATGATTGTTATCAAAATTTGCTGAATCTTCTTTATTATTTTCCAACGTCGAAACAACCATGTTTCTTGGATGCACCAAGTCAGTTGCCCCAAACAACATTTTACCAAAAGAATTTGATTTAGCCAACAAGCCCAACACAAAATCAGGAATGATTGATGATCTATGGCTTTTCAAACGATCTCCCAAAATAACAGATTCATATGCGTTAGCATATTGAGGGCTATAAAGTTCTGCAACCTGGATCCAAAAAGCACGATCTATTTCTGCAGGTTCAAGATTTAAAAACTTGGTATCAAAATTTTTGTCTTCGTTTTCTTTAGATTCTGACAACGAATCTTGTAAACTTTTTAATGTAGCATTTTCATTTAAGACATAAACAAATGGACACAAAGTCATTAACGTGATTCTTCCCCATGATGTGCGTACCAAGCGTTGGTCAAGAGGTCCTACCAAATGTGCGTGCTTCGTCAAATCAATTCCCACTTCTTCAAAAGCTTCACGGTCTGCTGTAGCTTTATCAGACTCATCTTCAGGATCGCGTTTTCCACCAGGTAACGCAACGTGCCCGGACCACCGATCACCTTTTCTGTTGACTCGCTTGATGAATAACACCTCAGGTATCCATTTTCCAGTGGTTAATGAGTTTTCGTCTTGGGTATCAGTAGGCTTTGTGAATGGGGAATAGGAGGATGAATCATTTATGATATTTTGTGGTTGAGAAGAATTGGTCAAGCTATCAAAAGCTTCTTGCTTATATTGAGATTCAATGTAATTGAGTAACGTTTCCAAAGACATATTGGTAGATTCTAAAGACTGGCCATCATTTTTGGATTGCTTGGCCGCCGTTGCAAGTCCGGGGAATCTAAGAACTAATGCGACACTAGAGCGACGTTTGACAATCTCATCTTCAACATGGAGCCCACTGAACGAAGAAATATGACGAAGACCTTCGACTATTTCTAAAACTGTAGGAGGAGTATTTTTTTTCGAATTGCTGAAAAGTGAAAATCCCATTGTTGTTATATTGGTGGAAAAATCAATTGTTTTACAATGATTCAAAAATCTTTTTGCAAGTGAATTGATAGTATTTGTTTAAAAAGCTCAAAAATCATGTGATTACATAAACACTCATGTATATATTACATAACTCAAATTACGTAAGGCTTATCAGGTTTTGTAATAGCGACAAACTGTTTTCAAGGCAATGCTTTTATTTCAAATTTATCGCCGTTTTCTTTTTATCTTTTTTTAATAGAATCATTTGTGTTTATCAGAATTAAGTACATAAAATACATATAAAGAATCACCTAGAAAACAAAAGATAGGAAAAGGATAATGACGGTTCCGAATAAATTCTCAAGAACTTCTCGACCTTCAATTGTTGGTCCAGATACCCCAACCAAACCATATCCTTTATATTCGAGTACCCACATCATAGCAGGGTTTGGTCGTGGCTCGTCGGACCTTGGGTTTCCTACTGCCAACATCCCGCCAGACAGCTTTTCGAAACTTTTGGAGGTCACCAAAGGTGTTGAGGAATCAGAAACAGGTATTTTCTACGGATTCGCGGCCGTGTATCCAGGTAGTGCTGAAGAGTTGCATGACTGTGAAGCACGAAACCTAAAATTTTTGGCAAAAGAAAAAGCAGAAGACCAACACGAAAAAGGAACAGAAAGCCAAGGTGATGACAGCCAACTTATGAAAGATATTGCTAACCCTCAATCTAGAGCCATTGAATTTACGTATGGAAAAAACTTGGTCAAAGGTCAAGATTCTTATGTTGTGCATCCGATGGTGATGTCGGTTGGATGGAACCCATTTTACGGCAACAAATCAAAGAGTGCTGAAATATACATTATCCACAAATTCACTGAAAAAGCACGCCAGTTTTATGGAGCCCAAATCAAATTGGTAGTGTTGGGATACATTAGGCCGGAGCTTGATTATGTGTCAATGGAAGCTTTGGTTAAAGATATCAATACAGATGTTGAAGTTGCATTAGAATCATTAAAAAGACCGGCATATGCCAAATACAAACAAGATGAGTTTTTCAAGAGTGATTAAAACAAGAAAAAAGAAAAAGAAACATTTGTTAATTTTGATTTACTATTTTTTGTAAAAACTAAATATACATTAATATAAATTTAAACTTTTTTCAGTTTAAATATTTTGAGTGATTCATATTGAATCCAAATATAAATAAAAAGGGTATCAAGATGTTGCTTTCCTTTATTTTTACTCTGTCTTTTTAGAAGATTGACCACTTCCAGATGCCATGGCACGTTTAGCCAAACGCACCATTTTGTAAAACCAGTACAGGTTGAGGAAGTTCAAAGAGACATTTGCAATCAAAACACCAATTGCTGCCCACACGGGGTATGGACGGGGAGCAGAGCTGTCGAAAAAAATGAAATCACAGGTCACATTGAATGCTTGATAAAAGCCCCAGATGATGCGGACAAAGAAGAAGGTCAACAGCAAAAAAATACCGTTAATTTTCTGAATAGTAAAGCTGATAGTTCCTTCTGGCAAATGAGAAGCAAACCAATTGACATTGAGGAAAGGAGTACTGAGTTCAAAAAAGAGGAAATGAGGGGAGTAGTAAAGCAGCATTGGACGCATTGACTGCAAAAACACAAAAAAGGCAGCGACACCGTGAACAAGAAAGCCAAGACCAAACATTGAGTAGTACTTGATACAAATAAAGACATCCCAAAGAAAGTAACCAAGAGCCAATGCTGACACGAAAGCGCTGTATGGGGTATACGCGCTGAATCTATCTTTAGCCAAGATGGGATCACCAAAAAGAGGAACACAGGCCGCAAGAATGAGTAGTGCTTGAACATGAGACACAACATGGATGTCAAAGTTGACACGAGTTTTAGGAGGCAAGTTGCGATAAGATGGAACCAAGATGGGCGAAATGATGCTGGAAATGCAGAAAATGGATTGATAAAAGAGGGCAGCGATGACGACTTCGCTAGCATGTGTTGCGAGTAATGGGTAGCCTAAGCGGGCTGCCCAAGGTGCTATGAAATCATTAAGTCCTGGGATTTGGAACGATTCAAAAGGATCAGCATACATTTTGTGAGTTTTCTGAATGACAAGAATAACTACTAGATAAAAGAAGAAAAGACAGATGAATGCAATTCAATTGGTCCAATGGAAAAAAGAAAAAGAAAAAGAACAAAAAGAAGAAAAGAAGTTATTTAAAAATGATCATGATGGAAATAATGAAACGACTTTGGAAAAAACAAACCAAGCAAATTGCATGATTTGTAGCCGCACGGTTGTTGGGGATGGATGATTTTTTAATTTTTTTTCAATGTTTTATTCATATACTATTCAATTATTATATTAATTTGTTGCTTATTTATTTACTTTTTAATGAGAATGGCACCATTTCAAGAATGGTCTGAGGACTATGACATAATGGACAAGTGTGTTGGTGACTGGTTAAGAGCTAGTTAACAACTAGTTGAGAACGTTCGGTTTTTGCACTTTACTATGGCCATGCCAATTGTAAATGAAAAACAAAAAATGAAATAATCCCATCAGCCATGGCACCTAGGTTACTATGGCCATGCCGATTATAAACCTTCGGCTCTGTAAACAAACAAAAACAGTTAGTACCGCACCAAAAACCAAAAAATGGAATATTATCCACACTTTTTTTCACGTGCAAATGTTTTTTTTGTTGATTCACTGAAAATTTTACCCGACGTGTTTTTATTTTTTTATTTTTTTATTATTAAAAAGCCACCTATAACTTTCCATCACCATTTTTTTTCTTCTTTTCTTACCTTTTTTCCATCAACTTTGCCATATTTGATTGTCAATCATCAATTACATCAACTCTTAGCTCAAACAAACACACACACAAAATGTCTTACCCTCTCGTTGCCCTCGGAAACCCCCTTCTTGATATCCAAGTCACTGTCGAAAAGTCTTACCTCGACAAGTACGACTTGAAGGAAAACGATGCTATTCTCGTTGAAGACAAGCACATGCCCATTTTTGGTGAAGCCATGGCCATGCCCGGTGTTAAGCTCATTGCTGGCGGTGCTGCTCAAAATGCTGCCCGTGGTGCTCAATACGTTCTTCCCAAGGACTCCGTCGTTTACTTTGGTTCTGTTGGTCAAGACGAGTACTCTGAACAATTGATCAAGGCTAACGAAATTGCTGGTGTCAAGTCTCAATACCTTGTCCACAAGGATATTCCCACTGGTAAGTGTGCTGCTTTGATCAATGGTGAAAACCACAGATCTCTTGCCACAGATCTTGCTGCTGCCAACCATTACACTTTGGAACACCTTAAGCAACCCGAGAACTGGGCTTTTGTTGAAGGCGCCAAGTACTACTATGTTGGCGGTTTCCACTTGACTGTCTGCCCTCCTGCTATTAACGCTCTTGGTGAGCATGCTGCTCAGCACAAGGACAAGACCTTTGTCATGAACCTCAGTGCTCCTTTCCTTTGCCAATTTTTCCAAGAACCCATGGACTCTGCTTCTCCTTACTGGGATGTTTTGATTGGTAACGAGTCCGAGGCTGCTGCCTGGGCCGAAGCCCACAACTTGGCTGACAAGAAGGATGATGTTGTCGCTGTTGCTAAGGCCATTGCCGTTCTTCCCAAGGCCAACGAGGACAAGCCCCGTGTTGTTATCATCACTCAAGGTACTGAACCCACTGTTGTTGTTACTGCATCTAAGGCAACTTCCGGCTTTGGTGAATCTGCCAAGGCTGAGAACCTTAAGGTTGAACAATTCCAAGTCAGAAAGATTGAATCTTCCAAGATTGTTGACACCAACGGTGCTGGTGACGCCTTTGCCGGTGGTTTTGTTGGTGCTCTTGTTGAAGGCAAGTCTATCGATGAATCTGTTGATGTTGGCCAATGGCTTGCTGCTGTTTCTCTTCAAGAGTTGGGTCCTTCTTTCCCTTACGAGCCCAAGCAAACCTACACCAAGGCTTAATTTCCTTTCTCTTACTAGACTACTAGATATTTCAACATACAACTTTTTTTTAATGTGTTTTTCTTTTTTCTTTAACGATTGATGATGTAAATAAATACTTTATATCGCTGATATTTCAACCTTCGGCGATTTTTTTGAATTAATAAATGAATTTTTTTTTTAACAAGTGATTGTAAAATGGTGCATGATGCGAATAAATAAATACAAATTTAATTGAGTTTCGGTAATAAATAAATTGAACAAAGCTGTGTTTATTCATGGCTTTCGCTAGATTCTTCTTTTTCTTCTTTCTTTTCTTCCTGTTCTTCTTTCTTTTCTCCATCTTGTTCTTTCTTTTCTTGTTCTTTCTTTTCTTCTTCCTTTTCTTGTTCTTTCTTCTCCTTTTCTTCCTGTTCTTTCTTTTCCTTTCTTTCCCGTTCTTCTCGTTCTTTCTTTTCTTGTTGCAACTTTTCAATTCGTTCCTCTTCTTCCTTTTCCCGTTGTTCTCTATCAATGTTATCCAAAAGCATAGCAGCTTGTGCCTTTTTGACGTCGTTCAAGTTCTTGACTTGCAAATACTGTTGCTCACGCAACGTTTTGAGTTCCTTTTCAAGAATTTCCATAGGAATGATATTACTTGCCTTGACTTCGTCTAACGTCATGGTCTCTTCGTTTCCTTTTAAGGTCTCTTTGCCTTCTTCTTCCATCTTTTTGAGTTCCTCTTGATGCTGCTTGGCTCTTTCCATTTCTTGTTTGTTGGTCATGAACTTTTCGTGCAACTTGCGACGCACGTACCAACCCTCATACATATCGGGTGCCTTCTCAAGTTCAGGCAAATCATAAGCGCCTTCGGTATCCAAAGCTTTAGCAATTTTGGAAGCTTGGATCAATTGCAATGCGTTGCTTTCTTCTGTAGACTTGTAATTGATATCACAACCTTTATCGCGACGAGTTTGTCGAATTCTGTGAATCATGTAACCACTAACGGCGCCTTCCATGTTTCGATCCTTTTCGCCTTCGTCATAAGTCAAATAGGTAAAAGCAGGACGACCAAGTCTGACAGCGTCATCATTGGCACAGTACCGTTCCTCAGGTAAGTATCTCCACGAACTGCAGTAAGGATCTGACATACATTTGCGTTGACACAAAGCAGCAGAATGCCAAGGACGTGATTCCTTTTCAGCATCGTCGTTTAACTTCTTTTTGGCTTCTTCGATTCTATCGTTTCTTTCCTTTTCGTGTCGACTTCGGCGTTCGTCAATTGCCTTCTTTTTCTCAGCAAGTCTTCTCAAATACTTTTGTTGTTCTTCTTCGCGAATTCTAGCAAGAATTTCTTCAGACTTTTCTTCCTTTTTCTTTTCTTTTTTGTCCTTTTCTTTTTGACTTTCTTCACTTTCTTCGCCTTCTTCGCTTCTTTTCTTCAAGTTGGATTCCTCTTTTTTGTTTCCAATTATTCCATTTTTCTTTTGTCGTAAAGATTCAAGCTTGTCCAACAATTCCTTTTCTTCTTGTGCTTCTTGTCGTTCTCCTCGTTCTTCTTCACTTTTAGCAAGCTCTTCTTCTTTCTCAGCCTTCATGGCTTGAAGTCTTTTGTACTCTTCAGCCAATGCTTTCAATTGTGCTTGCTCAGCTGCCTCTTTTTCAGCATCAACCTTTTCATCCTTCAAAACCTTTTCTTTGTAGTTGTTTTTCTTGTTTTCTATTTCCTCATCTTCTTTCTGTTTCAACTCATCTTCTTCCTTTCTTCTCAATTCCTCTTCTTCCTCTTCCTTCTTGCGAATCTGTGTTTCGATTTCTTCGATTTCACGACCCAGATCTTTAGCCTCTGTAAACTCTTTTTGGCGAGCCATAGAGTTCCATCCTGGCATGTAGAATTCAATGTATGGTGACACAAAGTCTCTGTAAATATCACAGTATGTGATATGCTTTCGTTCTTCTGGACTCAACAGTTGTTCATACTCCCAAAGAATCTCGACATCCATAGCAGACAAATGGTGGAATCCAATAATCTTGTTGCACCATTCCTCTCTAGAGCAAGCAAGGTCCCAGTGTGGGAATTTTTGGAACTTATGTCCAACTCGTTGGTAATGGAACTCACGAGGATCAGCGTCTTCTTCACGCTCACGGCGACGACGGTTACGTAACCAATAAGTCTCAAAGTTTTCGCCCTCCCGCCAGTCGTCGTTTTTGTCATCCTGCATTCCCATGATTTGTAAATTGATTTTACTCAGCATGTGTGCAACCATGTAATCACCGCAGCACACGGACCGAGCATGAGGCTCCATTTGGTTAACCCATTGTGGATGTTTACCAAGGGACTCTTCCATAGCCGCACGTGACAATACAACTCCAGATCCGCCGTGCGCAAAAGGGGTGCCGCCAAGATATTGCACTTCACCGATGTACAAAGGTTTGCTGGAATTGAGCTGGTTCAAGTAATCCATCAAGTTGTCGATCATGAGAAAGGTATCGCCGTCCATGAACACAAACCATTCCAAATCTGGAGGCGCGTTGTTCCAAGCGTGGAGCAGCATGGGCAAGTTTTTGAATTTGTCGAGTTCCCAACCACCAGTAAGTTTAGCATGGCCTGGATCCGAAATGGCGTGTGTGTCGCGCATATCTTGTAGATCGCGGTAAAGCTTGAACTGATCATCACGTTTGGTTGCCTCAGTAATATTTGCAAGAGTGTCAACGACTTCGTGACCGCCTACTGAAGTGGCAAAGTCTGCATAAAGTCCAAAGTAAGGGACGCGGGTCAAAGTTGTGGCTAAATGAACAGGTAAACGGTTCCACAAGACAGTTGCGCCAGTCTTGACCATTAAAAACAGTTTTTCGGAACCTTCGGCGTAATCATTGACAAGTGTTTGCTTAAGGTATTCGCCACGGTTCGGAAAAACGCTCAAGTCGGGACGTTTAGGACGAAGATAATCTTTCAATGTGGCAGCAAACGAGTTGGAAGTAGAGGTATAAGCGTCATTGGGTCTCCAGACGTCATCGGTGACATAACTGAAGCGGTGACGTAAATCGTGGAAATATTGTTGACCTTTGGTATTGTATGCGGTTTCTTCAGTAAGACCCTTATAATCTGGCAAGTTTGGCTTTTTGCCGTCATCGGTTGTGGGCTCTTTGGAAGTAGAAAGTGTTTCAGAAATTTTAGAGTTTTCGTTATTATTTTCGGTAGATTTTCCAGAGTCTAAACCGTTGTGATTACCCTTTTGGGACAAAGGTTTCATTTTTGGGAGGGCATCATCAGGGTTTTTTAAAGCAGTGGAAGCGGGTGAAACGTGAGTTTGCAGGGGTAAGGAGGAATCTTCAGAGTCTTTGTCTAATGAAATCGAAGTTTGAATAGCGTTAGAAGACGAAGAAGAAGAAGAAGAAGAAGTGGCAGTAGTAGATTCAGGGGAAATTGAAAGAGAACTGTCAGGAATTATATCAAGATTTTGAATTTTGTTTGTAGAATCGAGTTTTGATTCAGAAGATGATTCAGACTTTGATCCATGAGCTGAATCAGAAACAGAACCGATTTTTGAATTTTCAGAATCTAAATTGGAATTCAGTTTGGAATCCAGTTTGGGATCCAATTGGGAATCAGCAATTTGTGGAGAAACCTTTTCATTTGGATCATAACTAAGAGGAGGAGCAGGATAACGGTTTTTGATTTTTTGTCCATTACTACCCACGTCATAATGATCGTTAGCAGGCCGTTTCGAGAGACCGTTATAGTCTACGGGAGGCGCGGAGTTCAAGAATCTCGATATTATCGACGCAGAAACAAGAAGCATGACGAAAATAGCCAGCCCTGAAAAGAAGGTGGTCATTCGTCTTGACAAAAAGTTGGTGCCTAGTCGAATAGGCGGACGGTTGTGCCTTGGAGTAAAACCGTGCATTATGGGTATTGATGTTAATTATTTTTGATAAAAAAACTTGATAAAGATAACTAGCAAACAAAAGAGTAAAAAAAAAAAAAAAAAGAAAAAGAATAAAAGAAAAGACAAAGTGGAGGCTTTATATCTAAATTTTCCATCTATATATATACACTTGTATAGTTTAAACAAGGCACAGATTTCACAAAGAGTTGTGGAGACATGCCAATGAAATGCTGATACTAAAAGGAAATGTTGTTGTGGGTCTTTCGGCGACTTATAAATAGACAACGGCAATAGTCAAAATAACTGAAAAAGCTGAAAAAGCTGAAATAACTGAAATAGTTGAAATAGCTGAAATAAATTAAATAATCAATGAAACCCGTTTTTTTTTAAATCACCAAATCCGTCGCTTTGCAATCGTTCCTTCACAGTTGTAAAACTGCCGAATCGAGACAACTTCGTTAAACAACGTCACGTGTGTTAACCCAGTCAGTTAACGTCTTTTGTACCCGTCAACAACAACAATATAAAACGCTCGGACGCCATTTTTTTTTCAAATGCCTTGTTATTAAAGTTTGTATTAATAATACTATTATCTTTTTTTGTCAATCCTTGTCATTTTAACCTTCATCCTTATCAATTGAAAAAAAAACTGATTATATTCAAACTATATATATAAAAACATAAAAAAATTATAATGATGTAGAAAAATATAAACAAAAAACCAAATTAACAGACAATTCAAAAAACTTTTCCATTTTTTATCCAGTTTTGTTAAAAAAAAAAAAAAAAATTCAAATACAATAAGAAAGTGAAATAAAAGTATTAAAAAAAAAAAAAAAAAAAAAAACAGTCATTAAATCATAAACTAAGCAAGACAAATAAAATGGAAAACTAAAAAAACGAAAATAAAAAAAACCACAACTTTTTTTTTTTTTTTTTTATTAATATCAATAAGAATTTTTTTCAATGCGTTGAATGACCACGGTGATACTTCAAACCATTCAAGTTTTTATACCGTTTGCCACAGACTTCACATCGATACGGCTTATCTTTTTCAAACTCAACACCTTCAGGATATGGTGCATTTGATAAAGGATCAATAACCGAATATGTACCATCATCGTTAAGATGCAGGGTTTGGTTCTGATGGCCATGTATCCGGTGGTATTTCAGACCGTTTTGGTTTTTGTAAGTCTTGTCGCAACCAATGACTGGGCATTTAAATGGTTTGTGTTCTCCGCGTTCAATGACGTATAAATGACGCGCTGGGTCATCAATGCACATTTCTTCATCTTCATCTTCATCCATAGCCATAGGAGTTCCGACAGCCGAGTCTGCCGGAGATATAAACACTTCGTTTGTAGAAACAGCTTCAGCCGTTTGAAGCCGTCTCATAACAGGTGGGTCTAT
>JAJLVH010000924.1:0-12876 GCA_030570155.1 Magnusiomyces magnusii
AAAAGAAAATGCCTTTGGATGGTGATCAACATACGTCAGTTCCTCAAAATTTGGAACGTTTTGTTCAATCGTTGAAAGATCAGGAAAACCAAAGTATCAACAACAACAATAACAATAATAATAATCAATGGGAAGGCGATCATCAGCAATTGATTCAACGACGGCTTGAACAACATTTGGGACCAGAATTTATATCCACTAGACCGGCAGCTGGCGGTAACCGGGTCTCGTATTTAGAAGGTTGGCGCGCCATTCAATTGGCAAACGATACATTTGGATTTAATGGCTGGTCATCTGAAATCAAGGAAATAAATATGGATTTTTGTGATCAAACAGGGAACGCATACTGCGTTGGGGTGTCTGCAGTTATCCGAGTGACGCTTAAAGATGGAACTTTTCATGAGGATGTAGGGTTTGGACATATTGAGAATTCACGGTCTAAAGCTCTTGCATTTGATAAATGTCGAAAAGAAGCAACCACTGATGCTCTTAAAAGGACTTTGAGAAAGTTTGGCAATGCGTTAGGAAACAGCTTGTATAATAAGAATCTGCTGAACCAAACCAAAAATTTAAAGAAACAACAGTTTACTGTTGATAAAACAAAACTGATTCGAGAAGCTGATTTTGGAGGTGGTGTAGTTGCACTTAATTCAGAAAGACAAAACCAATACCGACAAGAACAACTGAAAGCTTCATACCATCAAAGGTTATTGCCGCCGTCAAGGCCTGCCAAACGTGAATCGTTAACGTTACCTGCATCTTCAAGTTTTGATCAAGTGGATTCATTTAAAAGTGAGTTTGAAGAAAAAAAAGAAAACAAAGTCGATATCAAACCAATTGATGATAACCAAATTGATACCAAAAAAGTTGACAAGAAATCTTTAATAAAACAAGAACCAACCACTTTGAATCCCATTCCAGTGAAACAAAAAGAAGAAAAGGGTTTACTTGGGCTTGATAGTGAACATATGAATGATATCCAAGATCTTGACGAAACCCAGCTTGGAAATGATGGAAAACTGTATCCACCAGACGAGCTTTTGTTTTCTGATGAAATCGAATTACAATTTGATGACTTTTTTGATGAGAGCAACGCCATGAATGATAATATTGATAATATTGATATCAATGAAACCGACAATCCACAAACAATACCAAAAACCGTGTGCTTTCACCGACTAACGGTTGACCATGACGTAACAAAAAAAGTAACAGAAAACGCGCCAACATACAATCCACAACAGTATCCACGAAAAGGACGGTGCACAATTGATGACAAGTCTGTTCCAATAACCACAGACACGGTCATAAAAGATATAACCAACCAGCCAATTGGCAAACCAGCCAAGAACAAGTCTTTTGGAAGTGTCAAACAAGAACATGGCAACAGTTCAAGCCCTAGTATTGTAGGCAAAGCACCGCAACACAACCCAATCAAAAACAACCCAATCAAAAACAACCCAATCAAAAAGCCTACCACATTTCAAAATACACCGTTATCGTCATCATCATCATCTTCGTCTTCTGGTAGACACATGGCAGGCTCACCAGCTCGTCAATTTGGTGCACCCAAATCGGCAAACATGTCTCGAAACGGAGGGTTCAAGCCAAACAATCCAAACAATCCAAACAATCACGGATATCCAGGTGCTTCTTACTCCAGCAATGGTTACGATAATGAACCAAGAAACCGAAACACAACGCCTCCCAATTTCAAGAAAAGAAAGTCGTCATCGTGATTTATTTGTATTCTTATTCATGTTTATAATCCAATAAAATAAACGATCCGTAGTTACGTCATTGATATGTTGTCACGTGAAGCCACATGACAGCGTATAAACACAGTAATGATGACATAAACGTGACTCCTACGTTATCACTTTTTGAATTCCCACTTTTTGTGCCTGTTTCTTTAAACCATTTTTATTTTTTATTTTTTTTTGACTCAATTCAAGTTAAAAATGACAGCCGTGACAGAAACACAATTGGAATCTATGCCCAATTCTCATCACAGCAATGTGCCTGACCGAAAGTGAGTAAAAATCCGCTAGTAATAACCGTCGCCATTAAAGCAATCTAACAAGTCTTTTTATTGATTGTTGGTATTAGCATCAAACCGCTGGAACTTTTGATGTCAAGAAGAGGACCTTTTACGTATGCGGAATTCACGCCTAGTCAAGAGGCTGTCAAATCGTTAAGAGCGATGAAGATTTTGTAAGTGTTTTAATTGTTGTTTTAGTTATCATTATCATCAATCAAACAAGTTAACCATTGAAAACTAAAAAAACAAAAAACAAAACAATAAAACAGAGTTATTGGTGCTGGTGGATTGGGTTGTGAGATTCTCAAGAATCTTGCGTTATCAGGGTTTTGTGACATTCATGTCATCGATATGGATACCATTGATCTTTCCAACTTGAATCGACAGTTTCTGTTCCGCAAAAAAGATATCGGCAAGCCCAAAGCCACAGTAGCGGCTGAGTTTATTGAAAAGCGGGTCAAGGGTGTGAAGGTGACGCCGTACTTTGGAAAGATCCAAGATAAAGATATTGATTACTACATGCAGTTTGCAATTGTGATTTGTGGATTGGATAACATTGACGCAAGACGCTGGATGAATGCGACGTTGTTTAATATGGCTAATGGATCGAATGCAGATTCAGTCAAGCCTTTGATTGATGGAGGTACCGAAGGGTTCCGTGGCCAATCTCGTGTTGTTATTCCTACAATTACATCATGTATAGAATGCTCGTTAGATCTGTATGGGCCGCAAGTCACATACCCACTTTGCACTATTGCCAACACACCTCGACAGCCCGAACACTGCATTGAATGGGCTTCGGTTCTTGAATGGGAACGCACGTTTCCTGGCAAAAAGCTTGACGGCGACAATCCAGACCACATCCAGTGGCTGTTTGAAAAGGCAAGCGAGCGAGCCGCAGAGTTCAATATTACAGGAGTGACATGGCCGTTGACGCAGGGCATCGTGAAGAACATTATTCCGGCAATTGCGTCGACAAACGCCATCATTGCGGCGTCGTGTTGCAACGAAGCATTCAAGCTTGCGACGTCTTGCAATCTGTTTATGAACAATTACATGATGTATTCGGGCGACGAGTCTGTGTACATGTACACGTACGAATACCAAAAGAAGGAAGACTGTTCAGTGTGCGGAACCAATCTGAAGTACATGCAGGTTGGCAAAGACAAGACGCTGGAAGAGTTCATTGAAATGCTGCACAACCACAGCGACATCAAGACGACCAAGCCGTCATTGACCACCGCCGAGAAGAGCCTGTATTTCCAGCAGCCGCCGCAGCTGGAGCAGATGACGCGGAAGAACTTGGGCATGAAGATGGAGGACTTGGTCGCTGACGGGGACCAGATCACGGTGACGGACCGAAACCTGCAATTTCCCGTGATTGTCGCGGTGGAGCTGGTGTGACCGGGCGTCATGTGATTGTCATTATTTCTTAGTCAGCGGAGTGCGATTCCGTAAAAAAAAATAATTAAAAAAATTAAAAAAAATTAAAAAAAAAAGAGTCATTTAGGAAATAAAAAAACGCGTTTGCGAGGAAGCCGAGTTTGTGCCGGTATCGGGGCCGGTTCTGTTTTGCAAGCGGGCGAATCGGGACGCGGATCGATAGTGACTGATTAGATTTTGTATTTAAGCAAAAAAACCATTTCTGAAACCTTTTTTCTTTTGTTTTTTTTAAAAACTAAATTATTTTCAATTTATCTGATTTATTTTCAATTTATCTTTGATTTATTTTCGATTCATTGGTAAGTTTAAACTGTTTATAAGAAGAAGAAGAAGAAGAAGAAGAAGATACTAACAAACAGCAGAAATGGTTCAAGTTGGTCGTTTTTCCGTTTTGGCGTCTCGCTTGGCTATGCCTCGTGTTGGCACCAAGTTTTCTAATGCCAGATTTGGTGAGTTTTGGTTTAATTGAGTTGGATTTGATTAATAAATTGATTGATTAATTGATAAATTAATAAATAAAAGTCCGGATGTCTGGTCCCCACATTCGTTTATTTTATTTTAATTTTTTTAATTTTTTTAATTTTTTTTTTCAATGGCGACAAAACAATAAAATTAATAAATTAATAAATTAATAAACTAATAAACTAACACTATTCAGCTTCTTCTTTCCAAAAAATCAATGTCAAGAACCCCATCGTCGAGCTCGATGGCGACGAAATGACCAGAATCATCTGGCAATTCATCAAGGACAAGCTCGTTCTTCCCTTCGTCAACGTCGACCTCAAGTACTACGATCTTGGCATCCTGAACCGTGACAAGACCAACGATCAAGTCACTGTGGACGCCGCCGAAGCCATCATCAAGTACCAGGTCGGCGTCAAGTGCGCCACCATCACGCCCGACGAGGCCCGCGTCAAAGAGTTTGATCTCAAGCGCATGTATCTCTCGCCCAACGGCACCATCAGAAACATTCTTGGTGGCACCGTGTTCCGCGAGCCCATCGTCATTCCCAGAATCCCCAGAATCGTGCCTGGCTGGGAAAAGCCCATCATCATTGGCCGACACGCCCACGGTGACCAGTACAAGGCCCAGGACGCCGTCATCCCCGGCCCAGGCCGTCTCGAGCTGGTCTACACTCCCGAGGGCGGCGAAGCCCAAAAGATCAAGGTCTACGACTACAAAAGCTCCGGCATCGCTCTGGCCATGTACAACACCGACGTTTCCATCCAGGGCTTTGCTCACTCGTCCTTCAACCTTGCTCTCTCCCGCGGCCTTCCTCTCTACCTGTCTACCAAAAACACCATTCTCAAGAAGTACGATGGCCGCTTCAAGGACATTTTCCAGGAAATCTACGAAAAGGAATTCAAGCACAAGTTTGAGGCCAAGGGCATTTGGTACGAGCACCGCTTGATTGACGACATGGTTGCCCAGATGCTCAAGTCCAAGGGTGGCTACATCATTGCCATGAAGAACTACGACGGCGACGTCCAGTCCGACATTGTTGCCCAAGGCTTTGGATCTCTTGGTCTCATGACCTCGGTCCTCGTGTCTCCCGACGGAAAGACTTTTGAGTCCGAAGCTGCTCACGGCACCGTCACCCGCCACTTCCGCCAGCACGAGCAGGGCAAGGAGACTTCCACCAACTCCATTGCCTCCATCTTTGCCTGGTCCCGAGGCATCACCCAGCGCGGCAAGCTCGACAACACTCCCGAGGTCGTCAAGTTTGCTGCTGCGCTTGAAAAGGCCACCATCGACACTGTCCAGCAAGACGGCATCATGACCAAGGATCTTGCTCTCAACTGCGGCAAGACCGAGCGTTCTGCCTACGTCACCACTGAAGAGTTTATCGATGCTGTTGCAAAGAACCTTCGTGCTGATATCGGTGCTTAGAGAAGAAAAAAGAACAAGAAAAAAAAAGCATATTTGTGTTGATTTACAATGTACATCTATAATTATCAATGAACTGATAAAGGATTTTTTATTTTTTATTTTCTGTCGAGATTAAATTACAATTAAATTAAATTAAATTAGATTCACTCTGTCGTTTCTTTCTGTTCGTCGACTAATGCAATTCGAGTGTATTTCAAGGTGAAAAAAGTGGTCAACGCAACTGCAACGACTTTGAGGAATGGCTTTCCATAGTTGACGTAAACGGCCGCCTAAGACTTGTTAGTTTCTTGAAAAAGATTTAAAAAAAAAAAGTACTTACGTGAGGCGAGATTTCTTTGGGTTTTTGGTTTTGGGAGGGTTGGTTTTCAGATTTCTGGTTTTCAGATTGTTGGTTTTCAGACCGAGTCGAATACGCAACAGAGCCAGACTGTTGCCACAGCTTTTGAGCATCCTTCAACCCTCGTTCTTTGGTCGCCATGATACGCAGAGGCCCGCACTTGGTCGAGAACGAGACAGACGAACTCAGGCTGGTAAACGACTTGAAGTACGAGTAATAGGACGGCTGGTAGTACGTGTTGGATCGCACACTGCCGCCCGTGCGGCCAATCTTTGAATTAATAGTCACATTGACAGAAGAATTCGAGACGCTTTGGCTGGCTTCGTAGCCGGCCCATGGCATACAGAGGCCAGTCAAGTAGCTTGTGTTCTTTGCATGGTTTTTTCGCGACAGGGTTGAGGTGTATGTCTTTGCGCTTAGTGTTGACCCAAGGCCTGGAGAAGCGGAGACTGCACCGGACACGCGGCGAATGGCTGCATACGAAGAAGGCATTTAAAATTTTATGTTTTCAACAATTTTTATTGGTATTTTCAAGAATAGTAAAAAAAAAAAACAAGAGGTATCAAAAAGGTATTGAAAAGTATTAAAGAATTGAAATAACGATGGCAAGAAAAAAAAGAAATGGACTTGTTTTAAAGGATCAGATAAAGAACCAAATAGGCAAAAAGTCAAAGCCAGATTGATAATCGCAAAACAAACGCGCTGATTGGCGGGACGCGGGCACGGGAGTGGTGCGCGAACCAGAAGCCGATGCCGGCGAAGCCAACACGAGACCAAGCGTATATTTGAGACCACAAGTATTTTTGAGGCTTGGAGAGGCTGGCAACCGTGTGCAGCTCATGTGATTCCGTATAACCAGCACAGCCACCAAAAACGGAGCAATTTCAGCGCCAAAAAAAATATCTCACGGAAAAGGCGAGCTGGAACTCGGTCGGTTCTATTTTTGTTTTAATTTCTTTTATTTTGTTTGTGTAAACATTTGTACACTTGTAAACTTGTAAACTTGTACACTCAAACACTTGTACACCTGTGCACAAACAAAGCCGCCTGCTACACAGCCCATCGCAAGCCCTAACCCACATACCTTTTTTTCCACGTCAAAAAATCGCAACCTGTTTATTTCTTTTTCTTTTTCTTTTTTTTTTTTTTTAAAGGTATCAATTAAATTCTTTTTCAATTTTTCAATTACAAAGTTTCAATTTCGGTTTTTAAATGTGAGTTTTGTCGACGATGTGGATCGGTTGCTGATAACGTATCAATTGGAAAGCCAATTGATTAACTTTTGCTGCTTTGATTGTGTATACCATGATACCAGTTGTATAAATATAAATCATATATATTTGTTTTTTATATATATATTTCTTATTTTTTTTTATTTTTTTTGCGCGTCAATGTTTGCGAATTAAGGGGCAACAATCAATCAATCAATTCAATCTAAACAAACCAAATACTAACAAAAACAATAATTAACACAAAAACAGATTTATAATGTCTTCTGGTGTTGCTGTTAATGACGAAGCCCTTACTGCCTACAACGAATTAAAGTTGGGCAGAAACAAGGTCAAGTTTATCATCTACAAGATTAGCGACGACAAGACCCAAATCGTCGTCGAAGAAAAGTCGTCTGACCCCGACTACGAAGCCTTTTTGAGCAAGCTTCCCGAAAAAGACTGCAGATACGCCGTCTACGACTTTGAATACGAGCTGGCTCCCGGTGAAGGCAAGCGCAACAAAATCGTCTTCTTCACCTGGGCCCCAGACACCGCCTCGGTCAGAGCCAAAATGCTCTGCGCTTCTTCTAAAGACGCTATCCGTAGATCCCTTAATGGTGTCGCTTCTGAGGTCCAAGGCACTGACTTTAGCGAGGTTTCTTACGAAAGCGTTCTTGAGCGCGTCACCTACGGCACTCACTAAAGTTTCTAAAGTTTTAATTTTTTTCATTAGTTTAACAAGAAAAATAGTAGTTTCAATACACGCTTATTGAGTTCACAGAGTCGAGTCCGTGCAGTTGTAGCTTTGGTGCCGTGATGTCATATTATGTAAAGGTCATGCGTATTTGTATTATCAATCACGTGACATGTATGTATACACTCTTTATTTTTACTTTTTTTTTTATTTTTATTTTTATTTTTATTTTTTTTTATTGTCAATTTGTAATCCATTTCTTGATATATTTTCAGTTTCCGACTTGTTTTACTACGGAAGAAGAGATTACACGAGAAAATGTCGTTGACTGTCAGCTACCTCGATACCGCCATTCGAAAAAGGCTAGAAGCTGTTCACGTCGAAGTCATTGACTCGTCAGGTACGTTTGCTTAATTGATTGTTATCGAGTGATAAGGTAATATTTATATACCAAAAGTTGCTAACATTCACCACCATCATTGAATATAGGCGGGTGTGGTCAAGCGTTTGAAGTCATAATTGTGTCACCCATATTCCAAGGCAAGAACCGGTTAATGAGACACCGGCTCGTCAACAGCGCACTCAAAGAAGAAATCAATACCATTCATGCATTTACTCAAGTAAGAAACCTTGTTATTGTTTTTTTTTATTTTTATTTTTTTTATTTTTTTATTTTTTATTAATTGATTGATGCTAATTATTGTTGATTATTGTTTAGAAAAATTATACACCCCAGGAATGGGCCAAACTGACGGCAGCGTGAAAATAAAAAATAATAAATAACTTGAAATAAAATAAAATAATTTGGAATACAATCATCTATTCAACGGTCGTAACGATCTCTGTTTTTTCAACGTACTAGAAACCGACGCCTTTCTTCCATGCAGCACATTCAAAGCCTGATTTCCAAGCTCCTGTTTTTGTCCAAGTCCTTGTCCAAGACTTTGCCCAAATCCCTGCCCAAGCTCTTTTCCAAGTTCGTGGCCGACTGACGGGTCGTACGGATGTCTCACCAACAAATCGTACAAATGGTCCGGCAACAGCTGAATAAACGAGACCCCTAGTTTAATAATCTCGCGCGCACGTAGCGGCGGAAAGTTTCGCAGCAACGACATTGGCGGCGACGACTCAAGCAATTGGTTACGCATCAGCGTCAGTTGCGCAATCACAAACAGGATGTTCAAGTGCGGGCCGTACGCAAACAAAGCGTCCCAAATGACGAGCGCTTCGCTCAACGGCGGTGTTCCTGCGGAAAACGTGAGCACAGAGGTGAATGCGTACAGCTCGGCAATGAGAAATTTGGATTTCAGGTATTCAAATAACGTAGGATCAATCACTTCTAAACACGAGTCCACCAGCTTGATTCCGTTGTGTGCGCCATCCAACGTGGGTATTATATACAGCGGACAGTCTCTAGTCAAAAAGGTATAAAATAAGGCAAACGCTTGGGCTTCGGACTTGCATTGGTACAGAAAAGGAGCCGCTAGGACGTTCATGCCTTGGATATAAGAAAACTCTTTATTCCGGAGTTCCAAAGCCGACTGCATGGCTGCATGTTCGCCAGGCGAAATCCCGGATGCATCACTGTTTGCCATGGCAATACTGGTTCTTCGAACCACATCTGTAGTATCGCTCAGTCTCTTTTTGCCCGACCTAGCCGCCATGTTTGCCAAAGACGTGGTTGATGCGCTGTTTTCGTTCATGCTGTCGATATTTGTCTTTCTCAAATGGTCATTGGCAGCCTGCTGGTCCAGCGACTTTTGCCAGGCAAACGAGTTCAGTAGCCGAATCAAGGCGTCCTCAGACACACGTTTACGAAAGTTTGGGTCGGTCGTGAAGGTTCTAAAGGTATCGTTTCTGATTTTTGAGTACACGGTATGGGGTCCTCTTGCCACGAGATCGAGGTACTGGGTATAAGGAAAGTCGTGTGGAGACACACGCAACAGAATGGACCAAACGTACGGGCGGTAGGAACAGATTCCGTCTTCTGAGCCTTTCGGGACTTTGAGGCCTTCCATCAAGACCAAGTACCGCAGCTGCAACAGCTCGGATTTGATGATCATGGGATGGCTGGAAATGAGCATTTCGATCGCATCCTTCTTGCGCACCTTTTTGAGAGGCATGCCGGAGCCCTCGAGCGACGCATGGACGGCGGTCGGGCTGGTGGACGGCTTCCGCTTGTTTTCGTCAGTCAGGTTGAGCGTCGGCGTCAGAGAAGCAGCTGACGACAGAGGCGTCGACGATCTGGGAGGCCGCGACTGTTTGAGAGGCGTGGATTTCGTGGCGTTTGAAGGTGCTGGATTGGAATTGAGTTGGTCAAAAGGCAACGGAGGCTTATTTGAGCGCGACGACACGCGCGAGCCTCTGCTTTTCGGACGGACCGGGATCCCGTTGACGGTGATGCTGGCGTTGGCATTGCTGTTTGCCAACGAGGCGTACTTTTTGGCGCGTAGGCTTGAATGCGACGGAGCTGACATTGGGATTTGGGCGGGACTGTGAAGAAAAGGGCGAAAGAAAGAGAGCGAAGTGGGTGGCTAGTGGGTGCGGAACGGCACGTGCGTGTCATGTTACGCAGAATTGTGCCGGTTTGGGTATTAATTTAGATGTTAATTTGAGCCGTGCCTGGTTAAGCCAAACTAGTTTAATTTAACAAATTTAGTAATTTAACAAATGTGGTGATTTATCCTTTTGGTCGATTGGACGTAAAGTCGATACAATTATTGTTGTTTCTATAAAAACTGCAACTCCGTTCTTCTGATTCTGTTTTGTTGTTAAACACAAGTCTTTTAAAATGTCTGATAGTACACACGTATGTTGTTGGATTGTCAAATTATTAAATTATTAAATTACTAAACTAACTACTGAGCCAGCCTGTTACTCGTTCGCTTGATCCCAAATCTGCGGTCGAACCCAACTATACAACCGTCCAAGAGCCGTTGGATGAAGACAGTTATAACAATGTTGATCCTCTTGATAGATCTGTTGATAAACCTGTTGGTGGATCTGTTGATGATACAGCTTTTGGTAACAATGTCGAAGACACAATTGGCGAAAACACAGTTCAACCTTCGACTCTGGAAGTTGTTAATCCCGCGGGCGCCGCTTCTGGTCCTTCTCAATCTGTTGAAACCGAGCCTGTTGAAACCAAACCTGTTGAAACTAGTCCAATTGAATCTAAACCGTCTGAATTGTCCAAACCTTCTGAATCTAAACCAACCGATTCTTCTAAACCAATTGACCAACCCCAACCAGACCCTGTGCCTCCCAAAAAACAATCTTTTCTCAAAAAACTGTCGACCTCTTTGAAAAAGTTGTTTTAATTTAATTTAATTTAATTTAGTTTTAGCCATCAATATAAATGAACCAATCTTTAAAAATAAATTTAAAATAATTTAAAACTAAAAGTACAAAAAACCAAGCATATAAAAGTACAAAAAACCAAAAAAACCAAAAAAACTAAAAGTACAAAAAACCAAACAAATAAAAAAAAAAAAAAAAAAAAATCAAATGGATGTCGTGACAACGGATTCTACCGTGATTGCAGTAGTGGGTCCTGATTTGGTTGCCGAAATGGTTGGAAAACCAAACAGATTGTCGATACTACCATTATCAATGCTATCAGTGTTGATGAATCCTGAAAACAAATGATGACTTGTTTCGTCAAATTTGTTATTATTATTATTATTATTAGAGATACTTGAAATGGTGGTCGCCGTGCTCATGTTGGAAACACTTGTCTCAGAGACTATGCTCGTGCTAGTGTTACTCAAAACAGAGGAAGTTGAGAATATGGATGTGATGGATTTGTTTTCCTGCCGATGAGGATGAGAATGGTTGAAATTGAAATTCAGGTATTTTAGACTTTCAAGACTGGTATTATGGGAATGATATTTGCGGACGTGTTGGCTCGCCCTTTTCGTGCTGCCAAGTCCGTCAAATTCGGCTGTATTTGTGTTGTATCGGTGGTCACAGTTGGATGGGTTATAGTTGTATGGCGTCAATCTACAGTTTTTGCCAAGTGATGTGTCGTGTAAACTGTTGTCGTTTAAACAAGGGGTTGGTGGATTGGATGAAGAAACAGAAGAAACAGAAGAGCGGCAAGACCTGATGGCTGGCAAAAGAGTGGGGATTATGGATGATTTGCGGCGATGGTCTGGATGCGATTTTATCGTAGAATGCGTGTGTTTGTGGGTGGGTGTAGAAACAGGAAAAGGTGCTGCTGGTATTGATGGCTGCGTGGTATTGGTGACGACGACGCTCTTTTTCAAGTCGCATTTAGCAATGGTTCCTTGGACAGAAACAGAAGCCATTTGGGACGGAGCAGGCATGGCGGTGAAAGGCCCGAGCGGTTGGATATTGTGAGCTTGGGTATTGAGCAGATCCGCAGAACCAGCCGACGACAGGTGGATCGAGTACAGCAATTGGCGGCGCAGCGCCTGGATTTCCCGTTTCGACGCTTCGAGCTGTTTCGACAGTTCCTTGGTCAAGAGCTCCAGGTCGGTGTTTCTGTCCACGAGCGAGGATATGAGCCTGTTTATGCGTGTGTTGCTGCTGATTTCATCGTCCAGCGCCTTTTTGGCTTGTTCGAGTTCTTGGATTTTGGCTTCGACCAGCCTGTTTAAAAAGTCCATCATTTTTTGTTTGTCTGTGCTTTTGTGCTCTAAATCATCATCATTGCCGATTCAAAAAAAAAAAAAAAAAAAAAAAAAACAGGCTTTGTGGGTCTTTTTGGCTAAAATGTAAAAATTAAAAAAATTAAAAAAATTAAAAAAAAAAAAAAAGAATGGAATGTGACTTTGTTTAAAAATCCGCATCAACAATGCAGGAAATCAACACATTCACGCAAATAAAAATACATAAAAAAACAAAATAGTCGCGTTTCCATTAAAAAATAGTTATTTCTGGTGTATCTCGAAAAAAACAAAATCATTTGGGCTCGTTTTTTTCAACCTTTTGGTTTTGATCTGGATCTGGATCTTGATTTCGATTTCGCCTTTGCATCATCTGCATCTGCTTCATTTGCTGCTGGTGCTCCATCTTCAGCATCGCCTCAATCTCTTGCTTCTCTTCCTGCTCGTCAAAGTAATACGGATCTTGGTATCCTCGAAGCACAGCAGAACAGTACCTGACATAGTCCCACCGCATCCATTGCCCGTTCGTTGCCGGCGGGTCGTACCAGTAGTTGAGACTCACGTTTGGCGCTCCATCCAATACCCGTACTTGATGATACCACAACGCGGGAATGTACAACATGTCGCCG
>JAJLVH010000926.1:0-12862 GCA_030570155.1 Magnusiomyces magnusii
AGAAGTTCCTTGCCTTCGTCAAAGTCTTCCTGGATCTTGGTACCAAGTTCAGATTCGGGAAGCTTAATGTCTTCCTTCATGTTGTTGTCACTGTCCATAAGGGAAAGGAAACCTTCATCAATGTCAAGAAGAGAGTATTCATCACGCTTAACGTTGGGGACTTCCATGTTGTGGGTAGAAGGAGAAAGATCCTCAAGCTTCTTACCAGTGAAGATATCAATGGCAACCAAGTGGACCTTGGCGTGACCGTGCTTACCAGTCTTGGAGGTAGACATGTCAACAATCTTGCAGGGACGGCCCTTAATAACAACGTGTCCGTTCTTACGGAGGGAGGAACATTGCATGGGGAAGGTGAGGGAGGCACCGGCAGAAGCCTGCTCAAAGGTATGCTATACAAACCAAAAAGATAATGTTAGTTATGTGTTGTCAAATGGTAATTGAGATTAATTTAAAAAGTGGTCCCACATCATCGTTTTTTACTGATAAAAAACTCCAAAACTTTCTCGAAGCTCGGCATTTAAACAAATCAAATCATGATTTGGAAATATAGTAAGGGGGATTTCAATCAACAAATTCAAACTTGAGATTTCTTTTCAATTAGAAAAAAACTTAACGAATTGATTGGAATCCAAAATAATTGAATAGAATCATTTGATAAATTCAATCCAAATATCAAGAAAAGATGATAAAAAACCGAATAAGCTGAGCAATTAAACAAGAGTACTTACTTCGTGTTCTTCAGACATTTTTATAGTTGTTATTAAAGATATAGGATTCCTTGCAAGGGTTGTTGATGTAGATATAGGAAAGAAAAAAAAAAGAGAAAGAAGAAAAGGAAAAGAGGAGTAAATTTAACCAACTTGCTTTTTATCTTGCTTATACTCGTAAATATAAAAATTTTCGAAGACGTTAATGTAGATTATCTCAGTATTATGCAATGATTACGTATGTTCATGTATGTCATTTGTAATGACTTTTTCACGGTACTGATTTGTTAGATGCCATGTTACATCAAATGTAACGATGCCTCCTTGGTGCGATGTAATGTCAGACCGGCGGCACGATGATGACATATTTCCGGAACCACGCGGTCGCTTTTTTTGTCCAGTTTCTTTGAGTTTGTAAAAAAACAGAACTTGCATTATTTTTTTTGTTGGTGGCTAAATTGTGTCTCGATAATCAAGAAACGCAGTTTGATTTGCTGTGGTATTTTGATGTTATTTTGAATGAATAGCCAACGGATTCGTTAAACCATCAAATGAAACAGTTTGTACAGTATCAAAAGATGTGTAGATTAGAGCCTAAGTGCGTAAATTCAAGACCCAATAGACATCGATGAAATCCAGTGACTGTTCTTTTGTTATGTTACATTCACATGCGACCTACGCCACCATCGACAAATCTGCATTTTTGATTGGGTGAACTACGATTTACTGGGCAAAACTTAAATCGGTGCGACTGCACTGAACGTTGAAAGCGGGCCAATGGGCTGCTTTGTTTGGCGATTGTTCTAAAAATACATTTTTCAACATTTCAGGCTCATCGCCATCATCATGTATGTATGTGTGTATGTTATGCTTGTGCTTATGCAGTTTTATGGCTGTTATTTAGCTATTCCATGTTTTACTGATTTTCAGTGTGCCAACGCTATTTATCAACATTCAATGCAATCGCAATAATCCATTTGGACCTTGAGAATGCTTTTGTTCTTTTCAGGCACAGCCATAAAACAATCGATTCATGACTTGATTCAAGGTTTTCCAATAAGACGAGTCTTTTCCTTTTTGTTAATTCATTTCAATTGATGTTTAAACTGACTTCATTGTTGACGATAAACCGATTCCACCACTGTTGTGAGTTGAATTACTAATTCAACAATATCTCAATAGTTTTAACGATCGTTGGTTAGGCTTTTGCCAATAACGTTTTTGGCAAATGCGCTTACCAATGCTTTTGGCTTACAACCAATAGAACAAACGGCATTAATTTGACCTTTACCATCATTATTAACAGTCTTTTTTCTACTTGATATCAGCAACAGTTGTTGATACCTGTAAACCATGTATATAATTTGTAGCAAGTTAGCAGATAATAAACATACATAAGTTGCAACAAGGCAGACAAACAATAAAGCTTGATTTTTACCTTATTTTGATTTGTTTCCACTACGCAACATTTTTTTTTCTGTCAATATTTGAGAAGGACCGGTTTCATTTGATTCGATTCCACTCAAAAATAACAATACTTGCAGCTGTTGTTATTGCTATTGAACAATGTTGGTACTATGGAGCTCGTCTCGCATTGTATCTGCTGTTAAACCTGGACTTGTAAAATGCCAAGTGGGTAAATACAAAACATCAACTTCAAGTCTACTCATACAACGCAGTACAGAAAGCCAAACAGTTTTGTCATCGTTGATACTAAACAAAACAGCAACAGCAGTGTTGGTGGAATCGACGTTGAAAAAGTTGAATAACGAGTTTACACAACCGTTAGCACTCCAGAAAAAAGTATCATCAACTATACGACGTACGCGATACAGCAGACATGTTAAAAATGAAGGTAATGGTAGTAAAATCAACAGTAATGCTTTCATCAAATCAGACCTGAATTCACGAATGATGTTGGCACAAATTGTATTGAATCGGCAGCCAAGGTTGTCTTTTGTTCACATGTTTCACTCATCGACTAGTTTTTTAAAAAACCAACCAGTTCCCAAAGACAGTAACGATCACAAACACGAACATCAGCATGAACATTCGCATTCCTTGTTTGGTCATTCACACTCACATTTGGCCGCTGACAACATTTTTGTACAAGAACATGGCGGTCTCAAAAACCCAGCAATCCGTATTACTTGGATCGGGTTGTTATCCAATGTTGCAATGGCTATCAGTAAAGGTGTGGGCGGAATCATGTTTCATTCGCAAGCATTGCTGGCTGACTCGATTCACTCACTTTCGGACCTTGTATCAGACTTTTTGACGCTGGCGACAATCTCAGTAGCTGCTCGACCTCCAACCTCGGATTTTCCACACGGTTACGGAAAGATTGAAACTCTTGGATCCTTGGGTGTATCTGCATTACTATTATTGGCAGGTGTTTCGGTTGGTTGGAGTGGTTTGGTTTCTATCTTACAGCAAATACTGGGTGATAATCATGCACTAGATATGCTTATGCACATGTTTGGTCATGGCCATTCTCATTCACATGTTGGCGCAGCAGCAGCAGCAGCTACCGATGCTGCGGTTGCTACTTCAGTAACAATGGATAGCTCTGCAACAGCTACTACCGCTACTGCTATTGCACCACAGGTCGATCTCAATGCCATGTGGTTAGCACTCGGATCTATTGTAGTTAAAGAATGGCTTTTCCACGCGACTATGAAGATTGCAAAAACCACGAATTCAAACGTTTTGGTTGCCAACGCATGGCACCATCGTGTTGACTCTCTTACCTCACTTGTCGCTGTTGTAACCATTGGAGGTTCTTACTTTTTTGCTCTCAACTGGGTCGACTCGTTGGGAGGTCTTTTAGTTTCAATATTGATTATTCATGCTGGCTTTAAAAACGGTTATACTGCTGCACTAGAATTAGCTGATAGTTGTAGAACTGTGCCATTGGAAATCATTGATGCAAACACTGAAGCGGTTAAAACTGCATTAACTCGCGCTGTTGCTCATCAGCCTATAAACCTTGGAGATTTCGATGTTCGTGACGTGATTGTCATGTCTTCGGGTCCCAATTATTCATCTAATGTAACCCTTAAAACACGACCCACCATGGATGTTAAAACAGCAACCATGGTTTCTCAGTTTATTGAAAACGACCTTCTTGCTCGTGATCCTCGTCTTAAGCAAATTTCGGTTCGATGTGTTGATTCTGATTTGTTGAAACAGGACCAGTCTTTGTCAAAGCAACAATAGACTTTGGATCATTAGATACTATTATTATTCACTGTTATTGTTCTCTTGTATTTCTGTTTTTTTTTTTTTTAAAAAAAATTGTTTATTTTACATTCATCAACATCATTTTCTATTTTCAAATCAGTGGTTGAGATAATTTACAATTGTAAAAATCTTGAATTTGTGTACAAACATTTATGAGCATATTTGTTACGCCGTACACAACCACCAAACTAACATTTCCAAAACCTTTTTTCAAAAACTGTTCACTTAGTCCTACACTTTTACTTTGCAACTATTATATATATATATCAACATGTCACATCGTTCAGATTACGCGATTAAAACATTGGGAAAAAAGACCTATGACAAAATTACCAAAGTATGTAGTTTTGTTAAATCAATTAATTTCTATTTTTCACTGACTAATTCCACTGTTTTTTTTTTTTATAGTCAAAAGTTTTAATGGTCGGCTCCGGTGGCATTGGCTGTGAACTTTTAAAAGACCTTGTATTATTAGGTATTGGAGAAATCCATGTTATCGATCTTGATACTGTGGACTTGAGTAACTTAAACCGCCAGTTTTTATTTTCTCGTAAAGATATCAAACAACCCAAATCAGTGGTTGCTGCCGAAACCGCGTCCAAGTTCAATCCAAACGTCAAAATCGTTCCATATTTGTCTGATGTCAAAAACACAGACTTGTTTCCAGTCGACTGGTTTGCAGGTTTTGACGTTGTATACAATGCGCTTGATAACGAAGAAGCACGTAATTATGTGAATCGTATGTGTTTGCTTGTCAACAAACCGTTGATTGAATGTGGCACAGCTGGATACTATGGCCAGACTCAAGTCATTTTGAATGGCGCCACCGAATGTTACTCGTGCATTTCAAAACCTACTGCGAAAACCTTTGCCATCTGCACAATTCGGTCTACGCCCTCACAGCCTGTGCATGTCGTGGTTTGGGCCAAAAACTTTTTGTTTTCTCAGTTGTTTGACTTTAATGAAAACAGCGAGGAATTGATTCAACAAGAAGCTGCTAGCGGCGAGTCTGAAGAGAAGAAAAAAGAGCGTGAAGCCATGAATAAAGAAATTAACGAGCTTCAAGAACTTAAAGATTCCATTTTTGACGATAATTTTGCAAAGCTTGTTTTTGACAAAGTGTTTGGCACCGATATCGAAACTTTGGCGTCTATTGATACCATGTGGAAACTTCGCAAGCGTCCTGATTCATTGTCGTACGACAAAATTTTGGAAGAAATAAAGACTGAACATGGAAACGAAGTCAATATACAAGAATATGCCCAAAAGAGCTTGGCTGCTGATCAAAAAATTTGGTCAATTGCTGAAGCATTTTCTGTTTTTAACGATTCAATCTTGCGTTTACAAACACGAATCATTGAATCTGCAAAAAAGATGGAAAACATTGATTCCGAAGGATCAAAACCAAAATTCGATCCCATTTCATTTGATAAAGATGACGAAGATACCCTTGATTTTGTTGTTGCTGCTGCTCAGTTACGTGCCTACATTTTCCATATTGTTACCAAGTCCAAGTTTGATTATAAACAAATTGCTGGAAACATTATTCCTGCCATTGCCACAACCAACGCTGTATGTGCTGGCGGCTCTGTATTGCAGACCATTAAACTGATCAAGGCCATAGATTTTTCTGACCGGATACCAGAGACTAAACACAATGAAGAGCTCAAAAATGGATATGCTTCCAAACAGTCTGCTATCGCCAAAAATACTGAAATTGTAAAGTTTTCTAAAAACATGTTTTTGTCCATCAATAGACGAGGAGCTACTAATCTTTTTGCGCTTGAAACTCCACACCATCCCAACCCAGCTTGTGCGGTGTGTCAGGCTAACAATCTTGTCATCCACGTTGATCGTTCTAAAACTCTTCTTCGCGACATTGCAGAAGAGCTTGTTACTAAACATCTCCAATACTCTGACGAATTTTCTATGCGGATTGGTGGCGACATTATCTACGAGCCTGATTTTGATGATTCTTTAGATATGACGTTGGAAGAGCTTAAAATCAAAGACAACTCGTTTTTGACAGTTGTTGATGAACTCGATGAGCATGAAAATGAAAATGGTACTACAACCGGGCCTCGTGCCAACCTGGAACTTTATATTGTTGATATCAGAACCTTGAATACCAGAAATGAAACACAAGAAAAGAGTAGCAGTAATACTGTGGATGAAAAATATGATGCCAAAGAAGTACTTCGTAAAGTACCATTAATTGAATTTAAAGAAAAGTATGTTCCTCCAAAAGAAACAGAAGAAGATTCCGATGAAGATTTACTAGGTAGCGATGATGTCGACATGGACACTACACAAGGAACTAAACGGAAGCCTGATTGGGAACAGGATCCCGATCAATCGTTCAAGAAACTTAAAGTATCGGAAGAAAATGGAAATGAAGTTATTGAAATTGATTTAGACGACGAATTTAATGAAGCTGCTGGAACTATTACCCTTGATTAAGAATAAAGATTAAACGAGAGTTGGAGCTACAGAACAGCAATAACTCATTTGATTAACCAAATAAAACTATGACATAGTTATCATGTGAAAACACGTGTACTGATAAAAAAAAAAAAAAAACACTATTTACAAAAATGGGGTTCTAATATTACCCAGAAACCACTTGTAATAATGCTTTTCAAGAAAAATTGTCTTTATTTTTGAAACAATTAGTCACTAAAATCTTAAATAAACACCCGAGGCTTGATCGTCGATGCTCAAAAAACCAAAAAAATAAAATCCGGGGAAACACCAAAGATTACCTAATAATATGAATATTAGATAATCTCTGAAGCTTACATCATCTTTATTCTTCGCGATGTTCATGCAACACTGAACTTGTTGTTTTAAAACCGTCGTCCTTTTGCCTTGAGTCTCAAGAAAGTAAAAAAAAAAAAAAGATTTAGCCTTTACTTTCTCGCATTCCCTTTTCTCCAAAAATGCTCGGCCTTTTGTTTAACAGAAACCCAGTTTCGATGCCAACCGTTTATCGACAATTGACTTTTTTTCTGGACTTGCGGAGACTGAACGGCTGAGACTTTTTTTTTTTTGTTTGTGCTTCACTTTTCGTGAGTTTACACGGCTGAAGTATTATTCTCGATTTACATACACGTAGTTTACAATTGTGAAAAACCGTGGTTGATACGCAAGACGGCATTTAGCTGTTGTTTTAACATTTAGTTTTTGCTTTAAATGTATTTGTGTGATTGAGTCATGATGTGGCTTCTTGTTTTTACATTTTGAAAAGCCGTTTTCGAAAACAATCCAATCCATGATCCATATAAATATAACGTAGTTTCCTTCATCAAAATGCTTTTTTTTATTCATCATTTCTATCAAACTATTCTTTCTAACAATTCTATTTTATCAAAGAATGCTCCAATTACCTTTTGTTTTACGTCGTTCTGTTGTTTTGACACAACCAAAACGGTTTCCGTCTCCTTTCTTATCTCGCACAATCAGCCATCAGGGTGTCGAAAAGAAACAATGGACAAAATCTCTTGCTGATTTGAAAACAGTTAAAGACACCGAAGACGCAAACAACGGCCGTGACATGTTGACGCGCGCACATCCTGGCGCAACTATGGACCAGCTTAAGGCTATTGAGGTTTCTCATCATGCCCCTGAAAATTTATCCGACTTGGCTGCTAAAAAAGTGTTGCAAGCTATCCGGCTTGGCTTTGATTTGATGACTGGGTATCATCATGTCCCAGAAGGCCAAGAAAACAATCCCAAATTCAGAATGACTCGCGAAAAGTGGCTGCAGCGCTTTGTGTTTTTGGAATCCATTGCTGGTGTGCCGGGAATGGTTGGCGGAATGGTGCGTCACCTTCATTCTCTCAGACTGCTTAGAAAAGATCGTGCGTGGATTGAAACTTTGTTGGATGAGGCCTACAATGAACGCATGCACTTGATCACTTTTCTTAATGTTTATAATCCTGGTTTCGTCATGCGTGCTTTGTTACTAGGCGCCCAAGGTGTTTTCTTCAACATGTTTTTCCTTGCCTATCTGATTGTTCCTAAAGTCTGTCATCGCTTTGTTGGCTATTTAGAAGAAGAAGCTGTTGTCACTTATACTAGATGCATCAACGATATCGAACAAGGCAGACTTGAAGAATGGAAACATGAACCTGCTCCGGAAATTGCAAAAAAGTATTGGCAAATGAGTGACGATGCAACCATGTTGGATCTCGTTTATTATGTTCGTGCTGACGAGTCAAAGCATCGTGAAGTTAATCATACTTTTGGTAACTTGCATCAAAAACTTGACAGAAATCCTTATGCATTGCTTGTAAACTGTGATAAAACTGAAAGGCCCCAACCTTCAAATGACTTTAGTTATTCAAAACCTGAAGGTTGGAAACGTCATGAAATTGCAGCATAACTTTTGTTTTATATAAAACACTTGATTTTAAATATTAACTATTCTTCAATATATATTAAATTATTTGAATACGAATAAAGAAAAAAAAAAAAAAGTTTAAAATTTAAAAAACATCCATTTATTTATCAGAAATATTTATAAAAATAGTATTAATAGTTAGAATAGGAAACAAAAATGCAGTTTGCACAGGAGGAAAAAGATTATACAGTTTTGGAAAAAGGAATTGATTTTTTTTCAAAAAACCATTAGATTTACAATCTCTTGATAACTTCTTCGGTAAACTTCTCAGTAGAAGCAGTACCCTTAAGATCACCAGTAATGTTTGCGGGACCAGAAGCAATAGTCTTAAGAACAGCATCTTGAATCTTATCAGCATAGGTTTCAAGACCCATGTGCTTCAACATCATAACAGAAGAGAGAAGAAGAGCAGTAGGATTAGCAAGACCCTTACCGGCGATATCGGGAGCAGAACCGTGAACAGCTTCAAAGATGGAAACGTTGTCACCCATGTTGCCAGAGGGAGTAAGACCAAGACCACCAATCAAACCAGAAGATAAATCAGAAAGAATATCACCGTACAAGTTAGGCATGACCATAACAAACTCCTTGTAAGGAGCAGGGTTGGAAACGAGACGAAGACAGGTGGAATCAATCAACTCGGTAGAAAGCTCAATACCGGGGTATTCCTTGGCAATCTCTTCAGCAGTGGAAAGGAAAAGACCATCAGAAACCTTCATGATAGAGGCCTTGTGGACAACGAGAATTTTAGTCTTGCCAATGGACTTGGCGTATTCAAAAGCATATCTGAGAACTCTGGTACAAGCAGGCTTGGTAATAAGTTTGATGGATTGGACAACACCAGGAACAACAACGTGCTCAATACCAGAGTATTCACCTTCAGTGTTTTCACGAATAAGAACGGTATCAACACCATCGTAAGGAGTCTTGAAACCAACAACGGACTTGCATGGTCTGACGTTGGCGAAAAGGTTGAAGGTTCTTCTAAGAGTCAAGTTAAGAGAAACGTGACCCTTACCGATGGGGGTAGCGAGAGGGCCCTTAAGAGCAACAAAGTTCTTGTTAACAGATTCGATGGCGTCTTTGGGAATGGCAGTCTTACCATCAACAAGGATGGGGGTAACATCGACAGGCTCCCACTCAATTGGGACCTTGGCAGACTTGTAGATCTTCTTGACAGCCTCGGAAATTTCGGGACCGATACCGTCACCCTCAATCAAAGTGACGGTGTAGTTACCAGCAGCGTTCTTCTTACCCTGGAAAGAAGAAACAGAGGTGGCATAAGTTCTCTAATCAAATAACGTCAAGTTAGTATTCGCAACCAAATCAACAATTTGTACATGGAAACCTGGTTAAACACGGCTATTACAAAATGCCACATCCGAACAATACAACAAAAGCCGCACCAAACCAGCCAATCAGCGAGCCGGGTCTCATTGAAAACAAGAATCGCCGCTCCAGATTGGACAAAAAAACAAGACATTTGATTTTGCGAGATTTCAAAGGCTGAATTTTTTTTTGAAACAACGAAATTTCGCCGATATGAACAAACGAGCGACAAGAAGAAGCTCGAGTTTTGAAAAGAACCAGCAACGAGAAATCACAAGCAAATCACAATTGACCAATCAGAAATACAGGGCCGCTGTCAAAAAAAAAAAAAAAAAAAGCGCATCAAAGATGGACGCAGCCACCCAACCACACGTATTGAATTGATATTGCAGCCGAGTCGGACTTGTGTATGATTTCAATATAAATTCCAATTTAGAGTTGATGAAAGTGGGAGAATAGATATTGTAAAGACATGGCTTAATGGCTTGGATATAGATATTCAAACCACAATTGTGTATAACCAAAAAATAGCACTCTTCAAAGGGTTATTCCATAATCGATGGTTGGGATATTGACAACAGCATTTAAAGTAACAACCAGGATAACCGGCACAAAACAAGGCTGAATTGCTGGGGAATATACATATTCAATAGCAAATTATAAACAGGACAAACATACCTGGGCACGGAAGGCCTGGGAAGTGGCTCTAAGGAAAGATCTGGTAGAAAGCATGTTGGCAGAGAATGGCAATGAGTCGAAAATATGGTAAACAAAAAATGTTAGAGGAGAGAGTTTAAAGAAGGGAGAAAAGTTTGGACTGCTGGAAAACACCGCTACACCCGGTTTTTCATGGGGAAACACAACGACCTGCACCGGTTATGACACTAGCGGTGTATCACATGGCGGTTGTGACTGGGGAAGGGTGTGGTTGCGCGTTAAACGGAGTGAAATAGTTCCAGCGCACCGGCACGTTCAGAAGAGTCGCTTTTCAGCGCTTATTAATACAAAACTACAAATAAATAACATTTAGAATACGTCAAACATGACCGAGTGTTGTCATATTGCAAATCCTTTTCCATGCTTAAATCTCTTTTCAAACCAGTCTTAAACAGTGGTGAAAAGCGTCCAAACGCCCTTGAGGTATCCAACAATCTCGTCTCCACCAAGTTTACTTTCACCATAAAGTCTATCAACAAATGCAATAGGAACTTCACCGATGGTGAAATCAAACGATCTGGCTCTAACCATCATTTCCATTTGGAAAACATAGCCCTTGCTCTTGGTAGATGCAATGATCTTTTCAAGGACTGGCTTCTTGTACAGACGGTATGAGCCCGTGAGATCAGAAACATTTGGTCTGAGAACAAGTGTTGCAAGGAAGTTAGCGCCGCGCGAAACAAGCTTACGCTTGAGATCCCAGCCATAAACACCACCATTGCCGGCATATCTGGTACCGGTAACAATGTCGTAATCGTTAGCTTTTTGAACCTTAATGAACTCGGGAATGGCTTCGGGGTGATGTGAAAAGTCGGCATCCATGATAATAACAAAGTTGCCAGTAGCGAATTGGAGACCATGGACGTAGGCAGTGCCCAAACCAAGCTTGCCAGCACGGGGCTTTAAAAGAACTCTGTTTTCGCCGTAAACCTTGATCAATTGCTTAGCAATTTCTTGAGTTCCGTCTGGTGAGTTGTCATCAACAATAATGACTTCCCAGTCGAGGTTGCTGAAAGAACGTTAACAACACATAATAATGATAATAATAATAATAATAATGATAATAACCATTCAAATACATACTTTTCTTTAAAGGTTTTAGCAAGAAGCCAAATGATGATTGGCAAGTTCTGTTTATGGCCAAAACCATGTTCAGTTAGTACTTCACGTATATGATATTCTGCGACCTGTCTTGTTCCACACATACCTTGCGCTCGTTGTAAGTAGGAAGAATGACGGTGTATTTGTCGGCAGCCATGGTGGATGGAAAATGAATCAAAGCGTCTGGTTTGTTGTTTCGGGCAGTCGCAAAAGAGCGTGAAGAAAAGGGACAACGCGCTCCTTTTTTTTTCCTTGTTGAAAGCTGGTCTTTTGGCGGAGTGGGTCTGGTCACGGGACCTATGTGTTACAACATGTATTTCACACTCTGTCACACATGCATATTAAACACGTGACTGCGATCGTTCCACCTTTTCGCAGCGCCATCGCGAGTTTTGAACCCAAAAAAAGAGCCTCTGCAAGCGTTTTTTTCTTTTGGACCATTTCCTTTTGACTCCAAACAACACAAAATGGCATCTTCTCAACCTTATGAACCCGACGGATTTGATGCCGCCAATTCAAATCCTTTTGCTCATGACGCATCTTTGACCGAGTCTGTTTGGGCTTCTCCTCCGTCTTCTTCGTTTGATACAGACAAAAAGACTTTATCTTTTCAAGAGGATACCACCGCCGAAACTTCACAGCCAAATACCACTTCAGATGCTGAAAACGTAGAAGACCAAGAGACAGAGTCTAAACCTTTTGATTCTGAATCCTCTGCTGCTGTAACTGACCAACAATCCTTTGTGTCTGCCACCACTTCTGCTTCTAATAATGATGACAACAATAACCCCCCACAGTCTGTAGAATCACCATCTGAACCTCCACAACAGGACGTTTCCAAGTCAATCGATGGTTCTGCTACTAGTACCACAACTTCTGATACCACTCATCCCGTTACCTCCGAATCTTCTGAAGCTACTACTAAGCCTGCGCCACCTGTTGCTAAAGCCCCCAAAAAGAAATACAAACTCATTTTAAAAGTCACTGCTTTAGAAAGAAACGGCAAAAAAGATCCAATTATTAAATTTGATGCATATGTAAGTTTTTTTTTTATTCACTTTAATTACTTCCACATCATCATTAACATTGTTATTATTCTTCTTCTTTTTAGACCACTCTTCCACGGTTCAGAACCAACACTTACAGAGATATAAGGCGAACTCACCACGAGTTTGTCAAATTCGGTTTACATTTAAACAATGCCAATCCTGAATGCTTTGTTCCTTCAGTTCCTCCTTCTTTTACTTCTGCTGGCATTGGCACAGAAGAAGATGAAGTTAGGGTTAAAAGAAAAATGCAACTTTGGCTCGATCGTATTTCTAGTAACCCAATTCTTGCAAGAGATGAAGAATTTGTTCATTTC
>JAJLVH010000927.1:0-12852 GCA_030570155.1 Magnusiomyces magnusii
TAATTGTGATGATTTTGACGCAAGGGTTAGGTCAAATAATGACAAAAGTGTTTTCGGAATCTAAACAATATTTGAATAAAGTGACATGGCCTCACTCAACAATCAAACAATTCAACAGATGTTTGAAACAAGTAGTAGCACTTTTATACTTTTTCTTTTTACAATTCTCGAGGGTTAGGTCACTTTATCACTGTATTTAAAATCTGTAAATTCACTGCTTGAATCAATATTCCCACCAGCCGCACGCATCAAAAGTAAATAAAAGCCTGTCGCACCAAAACAAACTTGTGATTCTTGTTCATCTTCAACAACGAGAGAGAACGAAAATGGAATTCTCAATGTCAGTTCCTTCTGAACTGTTCAACACAAACAGTGTATTGTCTTCAAGAACGCCTCACGTTATTCAATCACCGTTTGCCAAACGAAACAACAACCAGCATGCCAATTCTAATGGTGTTGCAAACGGAAATTCGACACATCATGGTTACAGCTTTGAATCTTTTAATGTGTTTAACGATTACACAGAAAACGACGAGCTGCTGCCACATGAACAGGTTCTTTCTGAACCCATTCGTCCAGAGCCTTCGTTTGACGGGCTTGTGGCGCCTCCTGGTCCAGACGGAACTATTAGTAGGTCTGCGTATGGAACCCCAATCGCCAGACGGTCGCCTTTGGTTTTATGGTCTCCCCCTACTGAAGAGTCGTGGTCTTCTTCGTCGTCGTCTTCAATGTCTGGTTATACGTTTTCTGGTTATGGAAATGGAAATGTGTATGGTGGATACCCAGGTGCTGGTGCACTTAATGGAACAATTTTGGGAAATAACAATAACAATAATAATAATGAAGGTTCAATAAGAGGAAGAATTGAAAGAGGTGGAATTAGCAGAGGTAATGGATTAAGTGCAAAGGCTATTTCAGAACATCAATATGCTAGATGGTATTATATTGCTACACTTCGGACGTTTGGGTATGATTATATTAAACCGCCAGGGTTTAATAAAACTTTAAAGACGTTTTTGGAAGAAGAGGAAATGAATGAAATGGGCGAAGTTAGTATGGAAGGAATGGTTGACCCAGCTACTTTGGGAATTGGTCAAGAACCTGGACTTGGAGATGTACAAGGTGAAGAAGGTGAAAGAGTTGAGGGTGAAGAAGAAGAAGAAGAAGAAGAAGAAGAAGATAGTGTACATGAAGATCAACCAGATACCGCAGAAGTTGAAGATCTTGATGCTGATATTCAAGAAGCTGAAGAATTCAATTATAGTGATTCAGAAGATGAATATGATGATAGCGAATATGCTGGACCTTTAACAGTTGATGATGCATATCAAGCAAATGAAGGTGACCGAACACCAATTCAACACAGAACTACCCAAGTTGTGCCGCCGACTGGCCGTATTGCTCGAACTCAAGCAACATGGAATCAAGGTTATGAAGATTCTAATAGTAGTGTTCGGTTATCGGTGGGCTGGAGTCGGTCTGAAGATAGTGTAATGGCAGCAGGAAATGTAAGCAATTTAACGACAGCGAGCGGAAATCATTTACATTCAAGGCTTGAGAGCATGAGTGTTGTTGACGGAATTGAAGGTCGACATCAAAGTGAGCGTCCGTCGTTGGTTTCGGTACCAGTACTTGGACCGCCAGCGATTATTGGACCATCATCTACAATTCCAGTTGAATCAACAGAAACGCCTAATCATGATCAAGCTCGAGGTATGGGAATAGTTACACCGCCGCCATTATTTACACGGTCTACATCATCAGCAGCACGATCAGGATCTCGTAACAGTTTATTTGCACCACCTTCATCTTCATCACAAGCAGCTCAATCAACCCATCCATTGCCTACATCGTCAACATCATCATCAGCTCATACCCGACGAGTAAGTGCCAGGTTTGGTGACGAGTATTCATTAGCAGGTGCCGAATCTCCAGAATCATTAAATAAAAAGGATGCGCGAAGTAATCGTAGATATAGCAGACTGTTTGTGCCGGCTCCTGCAAATGATTCTGGATCCGAGTCGGAAATGAGTGTTGATGATTGAGTTTTTAAGTCTTTACTTTAGTAGTTTTGTCTTTACTTTAAGTTTAAGTCTTTAACTTAAGTCTACTTTAAGTCTTTAAGTCTCGTGTTGCCTACTAAAAACATTTTTTTTTCTTTTTAAACTCAATTTCAAATTTAAAACACAACCAACAACCAACAATCATCAATTACCAACTCTGAAATATACCAAATCACAACGAAAATGGCTGATCGTGACATTCTTCCTGAAGGCTTGAGACCCGTCAACTACAACGTCAAAATCTACGACATTGATACCGAAAAGCTGACCTTTGCTGGTACTGTAGCCATTGAATACTCGGTCGAAAAGGCCAGTTCTGCTGTTTATCTCAATGCTCGCGATATCATCATTAACAAGGCCACAGTCTCCGTTTCGTCCACCAAGACCGAAACAACCGTCGACGTCACTGACATTTCCTACGAAAAGTCGTCTGAAGTCTACACATTGGCTTTGGCCACGCCTATCGATGCAGCCGCCACCAAAGTGGTTGTCACTGTTGAATATTCTGCAATCCTTCAAACAAACATGGCTGGTTTCTATCGTTCGTGCTATAAAGATGCAGTCAGTGGCAAAGATTCAATCATGCTTTCTACTCAATTCGAAGCCACTGACGCTCGTCGCGCTTTTCCTTGTGCCGACGAGCCCAGTCTTAAAGCCACTTTTGACATCTCAATTGTTGTTCCTGAACAATGGACTGCTCTTTCCAACATGCCTGTCGTGTCTAGCGAAACCCCTGGCAGTGGCAAAAAGTCGGGTGAAGACGGTACAAACACCAAAATCGTCACTTTTGATCGTACTCCCATCATGAGCACTTATATCGTGGCTTGGGCTTGTGGCGACTTTGAATACATTGAATCGTTCACTGAGCGCAGCTATAAAGGCAAAAAGCATCCTGTTCGTGTTTACACCACTCGCGGGCTTTCCGGACAAGCCCGTTTGGCTTTGGAGTCGGCAACAAAGCTTATCGATATGTATTCGCAAGTTTTTGATATTGAGTATCCTCTTCCCAAAACCGATTTGTTGGCTGTTCACGAGTTTTCTCACGGTGCTATGGAAAATTGGGGTTTAATCACTTTCCGTACTACTGCCGTTTTGTTTGATGAAAAGACGAGTGATATGGCATACAAGGCTCGTGTCGTTTACGTAGTTGCTCATGAACTGGCTCATGCTTATTTTGGCGACTTGACCAGTTTTGTTTGGTGGTCAAGTTTGTGGCTTGCCGAATCTTTTGCAACTCTTATTGGTATCTACATGACTGATAAGTTATACCCTGATTGGAAAGTGTTTTCGGGCTTTGTCACAGATTCTTTTCAGACTGCTCTCCAGCTTGATTCTCTTCGACAATCTCATCCTATCCAAGTTCCTGTAAAGTCTGCTCTTGACATTGATCAACTTTTTGATCACATTTCTTATCTCAAGGGAGGTTCCGTTCTTAGAATGTTGTCAACTCAACTTGGTGAAGAAACCTTTTTAAAGGGTGTTTCCAACTATCTTAAAAAGCATGCTTACGGTAATGCCAACAGTATTGATCTTTGGAACGCACTTTCTGAAGTTTCTGGAATCGATGTCGCTTCTATTATGGGTACTTGGACTGAAAAGATTGGGTTCCCTTTGATTTCTATTTCTACTGATTCTGAGTCTGGCGACGTTACACTTGAACAAAACCGTTTCCTTCGTGGTGGCGACGTCCAACCTCAAGAAAACGAAACTCTTTGGTGGGCTCCTCTTTCTATTTCTAGTGGACCCGAAGCCAATGACATTATTGTGGAATCAGCTTCTGGCAAGCCTTTTCCTTCTGTCTTGGAAACTAAACAAGTTACACTTCCTGGTTTGGCTAAAGATAATGAGTTTTTTATTCTTAACAAGAACCAAACTAACTTTTACCGTGTCAATTATTCGACTGAACAACTCCATAAGTTTGCTCAAAACATTGATAAACTTTCTCTTGAAGACAGAATTGGTGTTGTTGCCGATGCTGCATCTTGCGCAACCGCTGGCGTCGGTTCCATTAGCAGTGTCTTGGCTTTGATTGACGCACTCAAAGAAGATTCAAGTTACGAAGTCTGGAGCGAGATTATTTCCCGTCTTGGATCCATTCGATCTGTTTGGTTTGAACAAGATGAAAAGGTTCAAGAAGGACTTGCTGCTTTCACACGTCACGTTCTTGAACCCAATTTGAAAAAACTTGGTTGGGAATATTTGCCAAATGAAGGATACCGTCAAGGCCGTCTTCGTACTGCCATTATTTCTGCAGCAGTCAAGGCAAACATGCCTTGTGTCATTGCTGAAGCCAAAGCCAAGTATACTAAATGGGCAGCAGGCGACAAAAATGCAATCCATCCAAGTTTGAGGGTCGCTGTTTTTTCTGCAGTTTTGAAAAACACTACTGACCAACAAGAGCTTGAAACTGTTTATGATACCATTTTCCAGGAAGTTGAGCACCCTTCTACTGTTGACTCTGCAGAAATTGCGTTAACCGCCTTGGGTTCGGTCAATGAGCCTGAGCTCATTGACCGCAGTTTGTCGTACATTTTGTCAGACAAGGTTCCGTCCCAAAACTCTCACTTTATTGGCAGCGCGCTTGCGCAGAATCCTAGCTCGAGATGGGCGGCTTTGAAGTATTTGGAAGCCAACTGGGATGCTGTTCATAAGAGGTTTAGTTCTAATATGGTTGTTCTTGACAGACTTGTCAAGTTGATGGTATCGGTGTTTGCGTCAAAAAAGGCGTACGACGAAGTGGAAGAGTTTTTCAAGGAGAAGGATGTGCATGGATTTGATCGTTCGCTTGGTCAAGCTTTGGATACTATTAAAACAAACAGCGAATGGGTTGAGAGAGATAATAAGCAGGTTGAGAATTGGTTGATTGAAAATAAGTTTATTTAATTTTTTTTTTTAATTGGTGTTTATTTAGTTGATAAATAAATAATAAATTATTTTTCACTTCCGTGAATTTCTTCAAATTTGTTGATCCAACTTTTCAAAATATTTGCATCGATTGACATTTCCTTAACATCAAAACCACCAAGCTCATTCAAAATTCTATAAAGAATCATATTTTTATCATTATTTCCATCACCGTTATCATTATCATCCAACCCATTTTCATGTCTCATCTTTGTAGCACACAAATCCCGACGCCCAACCATCAGGCTATGATACTTTTTTACCGCCAAGTCTTCGCACTTTGAAATCGCGGCCCGGTTGACGCGGCACCGGTAGTACCGCTGCAACGTCATCCACTTGACCATCTTGCGGAAATGGGACTTGTTGGTGGCGCTTGGGTCCGTGAACGTTGTGGGATTAAGCGCGTGTTGTGCGTCAATGTGGTTATCAAGAAGTGTTAGAAAGTCGTGGTGTCTATGTGTTGATGGTCGTTTTGTGGGTCGTCTGGTTAATGCTGTCGATGATGTTGATGTCGATGATGTTGAATTTGATTGTATAGTTTCCCATGGATTAAAAATAGCCAATTTACCTGATTTTTCAAACTGTTTAATCCATTTAAACACCTGATGTTCATCATTAACCAATCGAGCACCAAGAAACATAGCATCACCATCAAACTTATTTTCATTGGTTTCGTTATTATTATTTTCTTCAACATCTCCATTTCCGTCAACATAACAAACACCTTCGCTTTTTAAAAAGTCGCGGTACCGGAGCATCGCCATTTCCAAAGCCTCGTCGCCAGACCGGTGGCCCAGAACCGAAGTATAGTACGTATTGATTGTAGATAGTTGGGCGTGCTGTGCTGGCGTCACGCTTTTCATTTTCCATTGCAATTTTTCTAATTGTTGAAGAAATTGGTCGGCTTTGATGTGGTTATTGTTATTGTTATTGTTGTTGGTTGATGATGTCGATGACTTTTTGGATGATCCGTTTGAGCCATCATTATAACTGTATAAATTCACTAAAGGTTCATCACAATTGACACGGTTGATGTTGGAACCGTTGGCAACAATGACTGGAAATAAATAATTGTCTTTATAAAAGGATCTTTTTGGGAAATTTAGTTGTAAATTTGAATATGAGTTGGAATGTGTATTGAACCCTTCTCTATGACCTTCATCTTCTTCACCTGCTGTATCTTCTCGTTTAATAATAGCATTGGAAGGTCTATCAAACTTATTGTTGTTTCTATCATTGTTATCACTCTCATTTTCATTCTCTTTTGTGTTTTTATTATTACCATTATTATCATCAACATAATCACTTTCCACTAACTCTTCTGTCAATTTAATCTTCAATTTTAACTGAATCTCTCTCTTTAAATCATCTTTAATTTCATCTTTAATCTCATTCAAAATCTCATCAATCAACCTATTAACAACATACTCGACCCACCCCGCCGTCAGTTTGTTGCGAATCTCGTCCATGATCTCGAGTTTGATGGCTTTGATTATGTCTTGCTTGACTTCTTGTTCAACTTCAGTTTTCAAAATGTTCATGATGGTGTTGAATGGTCTTCCATGGGGTTGGTTAGGTGTAGTTGAGTTTGGATTTGAATTTGAGTTTGAGTTTGAATTTTGATAATTGGTATTAAATTTTGAATTTGAACTATAATTGGTATTTTCGTCTTTATCGATATCCAATTGTACCACATCTTCGTATTGACTATAATTGTTTGGGTCATAACTATTGGCGTTGGTGTGATTGTTTTCAAAATTGGACCCATAAAACAAATTAGAGTCGTTGTAACCATTATAGCCATCCTTCTTATTTTGATCATTATTATTATTGGTATCAGTGTTTTTTAAACTTTCTGATTGGTTCTTTTTGGTCGATGCTTGTTTCTTTTTGTTTCCTTTAGTTACTTTAGAACCTGCTGTTTTTGCTGAATTTTTGGTCGCATTTCGAGTTGGTTTTGTTGTGGGAGTTTCTGTTGCTGTTGTTTTAGTTGTAGGCTTGGCTGTTGATTTAGGTTTAACATTTTTTGTATTTGAAGTTTTTGATGATTTGGTAGCTGGTTTAGTGACTGGTTTAATAGGTATTAAAGTCAATGGTTGCTTAGAAGATCTGGTTTTCGTACTAGCTTTGGTATCAATTTGTTCATATTCATCCTCAACATCAACCACTTCATCGTCAATCACGCCAACCTCTTCATTATCTTCAATCGCTTCAACACTTTTTTCTTTTTCTTTACCCAATTCATCTTCACTTTGTTTAACTCTGGACTCCCGAAAAAAGTACTCAGTGGTGCCGCTCATCGGCAATACATCAAACTCATGATCCGAAGGATTACGAGAATCCAATGAATAAAACGACTGAGGAGAAGAAGAACTCACATTACTTTTCTCATTGTCTTTTTTTTCATTTTCTTTTTTATCGTCATCATTGGTATTGTTATCATCAGACTTGTATACATGATTATACCAATTAAACCCTCCTTCAATGTTATTCTTCTTCTTCACTTGCTGTTCCAAAAGCTCTAAATCCAAAAGTATCTCGTCATCCACAATAATCGAATCTCCTGCTATGTTGCCCTCGTCATCGTCAACAACAATCACTTCGTTAGCTTTCCGAAGACTTCTTCTGGTTGGTATCTTTGTTGACATTTTTCAATTTGGTCTCAATTGCAGGTGTTGTGATTGACAACATTCCTCTTTTTTGTCTTTAAACTTGTGTTTTTGGTGGCTAGACATATTTGTCGGTCACGTGCAAGTCACGCCCGTATTATTTTTTGAACTCAACTAATTTGGTTAAATTGATTGCGATTTAACCAAACTAACTCAATTAGGATTAAGTTTTTTTTGTCTCGATTGCTTTTAGCAATTTTTCCAACCGAAACCAGCAAAAGCCGTTAAACCAAAGATCATCACGTCACCGCCAACCTTAACCACTTTAATTCAGTTTAAATTTTCTAAACAACAAAAAGGCGGCTCTTCATGCAAAGTTACCAAACAACCCTAAAAAAGGTTCCAAAACAAGCAACACAGCATGTTGATTGGTCAAATATACAAGCAACAAGGCGTCTGTGATAATATTTTGGGCATGCTTGTACACAACCACATGATTCCTTGAAATACGACATTTCAATGAGTTTTAAACTGAAACAGAAAGAAAAAGACTTGAATTATAAATTATAAAAAAAAGGAAGGTATAGAAAAAAAAACAAAATCACATCTATCAAATTGAAATATAAAAAAAAGGAACGGAAGAAGAAAAGAAAAAACGTCAAAATGCTTTAAAAATAGGGGTGTAATTATACAATTACTGAAATTAAGCAATGACAGCCATAGCAACAGCAACGGCAGCAACAGAAAGGACAGAAGCAACAGATTTGATAGATGCACCATTAACTTGAGAAGGAATGGTAGCAGTAGAGTTGGCACCAGTAGAATTAGAACCAGTAGGAACAACAACTACAGTAGAAGTGGCAGTGGCATTAGCACTGGGAGAAACAACAAGAGTAGTAGTAGAAGAAGCAGAAGAAGAAACAGAAGGATAGTTGGCAATCTTGGACTTGTCGACACAGCCAATGAAAAAGTAACCGTTAACAACACGGCCTTCCTTGGTAGAGTTGACATCTTCATTCAAAGAAATTTGAATAGGAACGGGTGCAAAACAGACTTGGTCGTCAGTGACATTAGTAGCAACGGCGGAATAACCAATCTTGGAGTAGTATTTAGAGTCGGCAGTGTTGTAGGCAATGGTCTTGTTGGAGATTTGACCAGAAGTGCGGCCTTCGAGGTCAGCAAGAGACCAGCCTTCGTTAAGAGAAATGACGAGCTCAGAAATCAAAGAGTAGTCAGATTTGGAAAGGTAGTCAACTTTGACAACCTCACCAGAGAAAGAGCCCCAGTTTTCTTCAGCCTGGGCAAGACCGGTAAGAGAAGCCATGGCGGCAAGAGTGGAAGTAAGAGTTTTGAAGGCGACCATTGTGATTTTTAGGTTGATTGTTTGGTAATAGTTTGCAGGTTTGTGTGGATGGGAAAAAAGAAAAAGCAAAAAAAGAGGAATTCATGCCGTTTTAAAGCATTTTTCTTGGGCAAAGGTCTTGGAGAAAAAAAAGCCATGTTACACCGACTGTGACACGTTCTGTAACATTCCTCACGCGGCAGCTGCAACAAGCCGCAATTCCAGGCAAGGCGTGTGTCATGTGAGAGGTCGGTGGTTGCACCCTCTGAGTCAAGCTTGGCTCAATTTCAAACAAGTATCTGAGAGCTTGGACTTAAATTGCTTAAGCCACACCGTTTGGACCAATCACAGCGTTTTATGGACTGTATTCACATGGGTGTGATGTTTATCTCCCATAAAAGCAATCATATTTGGGTGGTTTACATGTGTTGTCTATTTATCAACCATAAAAAACACACACACAATTCCAAATTTTTATCCCTTTTTTATTTTTTTTACTTTTTTTATGGATAGAATGTGGGTTTTTTTTGTTTTACGGGTTTTGGTTTTTAGTTCAAACGTCAAATTGAATTCTCAAAATTCTTTCTAGAACCGTGTGTTACTTATTTGTTGACGTAAGCATGTGATTACTGGGTTTCTTTTTTTTTTGATTTTCCTGTTTGGGTAAAACTCTCATTTATAAACTTCTTTGCATTGTTTCTATTGTTTATTGCTGATAATACCATTGTTAATTTTTATTGTTTTTTCAAAGTTTACAGGACCTCCTTTTCATTTTTTTATTTTATTCTATTTAATTAACGGAATTAATTGAATTGATCGATATCTATATTTCTAATATTTACTCATTTTCACTTTTCTCACTTTTTACTTTTCTTATCAGTCTTTTTTACTAAAGTCTTGATTGTTCTTTCCAATCTCTTTTCTTTTATTAACTTGTTATTACCTTGGTTCTAAATGGGTCATATTGCAATTAAACATCATTAACCATCTATCGTCACAAAATGATTAAATGGACATTTTGGTTTATTTATACTTTTTTTTTCTTTCTTTTTATAAACTATTTTTATACGCAAGTCGTTCAAAAGTTCTATTTTTTTTTTACACCGCAATTTAACGTCCAAGGATATAAAACGTTGAGATCGGTATCAAAAAAATAACTTTAACCTGGAAAAATTATAAACGTTGATGAAAATATTTAAGCAACTTTTTACTTGATGAAGTAATCGTTTACTTTTGGTTACTTTTTTATTTGTTTCTTTTTTTTTTTTTGCAAACCCAAGATTATGTTTTTTTTATAATCCCGATTCAAAATAATTGAAACAAAAAGAAATATAAAGGATTTTTAATGTAGAGATCGGGATGAAATAATAGTTTAAATCAAGTATTTGCTTTTTTTTCTTTTGGACCCTTTGGATTAAATAATATAAGTGAGTGACAATTTTATTGATCGACTCGAATAAAAATTTAAAGATTTCTTAAAAAAATTAAGAAAGCCAAGGAAATATTGATACAATTATGTTGGGTGGTATATTTACAATACATGGTTTGTAAGTATGAGTGAGAGTACTACCATCAAATAAAGAGGATAATTTAAGATAGTTTTTAAACATGTAAAGAAAATAAGAATAATGAGAATTAAATTATCAGAGATTACAATGTTTAGTTCAATAAATTTACATTTTGTCGACACCTAATGAAAAACAATTGTAAAACGGATGAATTATTATTTTTCTTTTTTTCAAACAACCCATGAAGATCAATATCTTATTTTTATTTGTTCTTTTTTTTCGAGATTGTTTTTGGAACATATATAAATAAACGATCAGTGAATTCAAAGTACAGAATACCAAAGTGCAAGGATTTTCCGATGTTTGGTTCATGTTAATCTTTTTTGAACATCAATTTAAAAACAATCGAAAATAAAAAATTTTGTGGGGTGTAGTATTTTTTTCGAAATATTGTTGGTTGAACTATTCAATTCAAATAATTAAAAAAAGGGTTTAATCCAAAAATTTCAACTACTTGTCAAAAGTACATACATTTGTTTGTTTAATTTTGTTTAAACCAATTGAATCAACAATAAAGGAAGAAAAGAATTTAAAATCACATCGCATTCCACATCATACACTGTTACTTTTTGTTGTAAAGATGGATCAAATAAAGTCAATGTTGTAGTTTAACAAAATTAAAGCAATTATCAACACAGTTTTCGACGTACTTATTTTTTATTTTTTTGATTTATAAAAGTTGGTTTTAACCTGGTGCAATCATCGTCGATCCTGGTAGAGTCGTTATCCATAATATACGTGAATTAAAAAAAAGAAACAATATATTGAAAAACGATAATAAATGTTGGTTTGGTTAGTTAAATAGTGATGTCCACATACCACCCACTAAAATATTGTTTATAGCAGTTCTTTTATTTCTTTTTCTTAAATAAAAAAGGGATATGAACAATTTCAATTTGTCTTTGTAGTGTCAAATGACTTAAATCAATCTTTATTCTACAAATTCAAATATTTAAGAGAATAGCGTTGCTCGACCCTCATTATGATCATCCTGAAGCGCAAAAAAACCCTTTTACAAACTATTCGTTGATTAGTAAAAGCATACTAACGCCTCCATACACCTCACTGAACTATCCTTGAAAAAAAAAAAAGTAAATGATAAATCATAGGAATTAAGATGGTGATGCCAATGAATAACTTAGTGGACTATATTTTGATGTGTATTGTCAAAAAAAAGTACCAATAAAAATATTCCAAATGCTTTTTTTTGTCGGATCGACGATATAATCAGTAATTTTTCTCAATTTGTTTCAGACTACCGAAATAACAACCCAATTTAAATATCGATTACATAATAACTTTAATTTTTTATATCCAGCAATGACATCAAAGTACACCGCTTACAGAAAACACACATTCAAAAAGGATCAAAAAGTTAAAAATAAAAGTGTCAAAAAACAATTATCAAGGCGTAGCGAGAATTATGTAATTAGGTCCCCACACATAAGACCCACAAATAATAATACGTGATTATTAATTTGATTTCAAGCCTTAATCAAGAATATCAAATATGACTTGGATGAGCTGATTCCCATAGAACTTCCTGCCTTATTCTTTATCACTAACTACAATAAGTCTAATTCTTTTGTTTGATTGAATAATAGGATAACTGTGCTCATGTGAAATCAATGCCCTGAAGGATTTACTTCAGCTCGGTCAACATTTTTGATAAATCAAAATCTTTCATAACGATTAAATATTGCCGGCCGGGTCTTTAAAACCAATAAATCAAGTTATTAATTTGTTATTCATTTAAGTCACTTCATAACCAACTGGATTCAACCAAAGATACATTCATAACCCTAGTCTAATATAACACTCCTTTAATATATGCAAGGAACCTCCACTCAAAGACTTGGACTTTGCCTCTTCATATAACTACCTGTTATATTCTTCTGGCATTATTTCCAATATAAAAAAAGAGCAATTTCCTGTCTATTCCTTCCATTTTTTTTTAAATTTGTTTTAATTTCCATATAAATATATATATATAGCTTAATCCAATTCCTTCTTTCTCTCTTCATTATTACGACACATAATGGTGAAACTACTTAAATCATTCCGAAAGAAAATAGTACCAGTGCCAGCAATGGTTACTTCTGCCGATTTCCAAGAAGAAATGAATCTTGAACAAGAATTAAAAGATTCAACTAAATACAGCATTTTTGGATTATCATTAGAAAAGGCCTACGAAATCAATGAACAATTCAACAAAGAAAACGACATTTATGCCTTGGATCCCCAATTTTATGAAACAGAAAACTCTAAATACGTCCCAATCATGATAATAAAGTGCTTAAATTACATCAACACTTACGGCTTAAAAGAAGAAGGACTGTATCGAATGTCTGGCAGTAATCAAGACA
>JAJLVH010000928.1:1722-12847 GCA_030570155.1 Magnusiomyces magnusii
TCTTTTAAAAAAAAAAAAAAAAAAAAAAAAAAAAAAAATAATCATCACATAGACTTGAATCATTCATTTTCCAAAGGTGAAGATGCCTCACTATTTGACTTTCTTGGTTTTTTAGAGCCTGAATTATCACCATCATTTGGTGTTTGACTCTTTCGTTTTCCATTTTGTTTACCATTTTGTTTTGCTTTTTCTCCATCCATTTGCTCACTATTTCCACCGCCACTGACACCATCTAACGGCGCACTTTCTTTAGTAGCATTTAAACCGTTTATTTCTTCTTCATGAGCATGCTCCCTCATAATATGAGCCAACAAAGATTGACACCGTCTTGACAAGTCAACTGGCGATCTCGAAAGAAAAAACCAATCAAACCTAAATAACGGTGACGCATGAATTGCATCCCGAACGTTTTCATAGAGGTTTTCCGAGTCCAGTCCAAATCTGTTCAATTGAACCAAAAGATACCGGTCTTCTTCTTCCGTATACACCTTTTTGGCATACCCGCTTGTAAATGTGTTGATTTGAAGTTGCTGAATCGGCGCTGAACAAGCTTCAACTTTTCGTCGTAAAACCTCCTTTTGTTCTTTAGTCTTTTTGGTCTTTTGCTCAAGTGCTTCAATTTGATTCAAGTACCGTTGGTACCCTTCGATTTCGGTATATCGTTCCCAAAACACTTTTGCATACCTTTTGACTTCTTCCGGTGTCTTGTTTTCAAAAGCATCGGCTATTTGGTCAACTGAATTTCGACCAAACTTACCAGACAAATGAATAAAATGTGAAAAATCACGCTTGTTCCATGCTGAAAAACTTTGTGAAGCAAGCTCTTTTTTTTCAGCAACTTCTGCTTCAGTAAGCGGCTTGGCTGTACTGATTCCAAGTTGAAGACGCTGTATTTCAGCATTTTGTTCTTCTTCAGTCACAAATGCTTTGGTATCTATATCAACTAGTGTCACTCTGTAAAACTTTTGTTGCTGAAGATGAAAGTGTTCCTTTTCTCGAAGTTCCCGCAGTCGTGGTGAAAAAAATTGGAAATCATGTCCATTGATGTGTTTAATTGCTTTTTGTACCACTTCTTTTGATAAAGTATCGCTTTCTCGATTTCCTGATAAATCACTGTAATATCCATTAATATTGTAATTTTCTTTTCTTTGTCGTTTGGCAAGACTGATAAATACTGGTGTTCCATTATTTTGTTTTTCCTTATTCATTTTGTTGAAATCTGTTCCATTCCATTCGTAGGTAGTAACGGTATTTGTAAAGTTTTGGAGATCTTCTAACCCAAGTTTTTCATATCGGCTAGCGATTTGTCGAGTTTTTTCTTCACCTCTTTCTAAAATCTGTTCAATATCATCGACTTGCTCTTTATCATTTTTGCCATTTGATGATGACGAAGATGAAGGAGTAGCAGATCTTGAATCTTTAGATTTATGATTCAACACGTCTTGAGCACCAAATTGAATCATGTTGAGAATATCATTGCCAGATGGAGCTTGATTAACCCAATTTTTCGTTCGGCCTTGTTGAATAACAAGCTGGTCCAAACGCAGTTTTTGAGCAGCGCGTTCAAGAATTTTTTCATCAATTGCGTTTTCAGTCACAAGTCGGTAAACATAAACTTGCTTGGTTTGACCTATACGATGGGCACGGTCCATAGCTTGTAAATCCATCTGAGGATTCCAATCGCTATCGTAAATGACGACAGTATCTGCAGAAGCCAAATTGATACCAAGACCACCAGAACGAGTCGTCAACAGAAATACAAATTTGTCAGAATCGGGTCGATTAAATTGATCAATTTCTGCAATACGATCAGCATGTGATGTACTTCCGTCAAACCGATTATATTTGAAGCTTCTCAAAATGCAATAATCTTCAAGAATATCCAACATTCTAGTCATTTGAGAAAAGATCAAAACACGCGATCCGTTTTCTTTTGCGCGTTTCAAAAGTTTATCCAAAACAACCATTTTTTGTGAATTGTAAACAATATGTTCACCAGTATAGTATGGAGGACCAGGCTCCGCGCCATCAAAAAGGTATGGGTGATTACAACACTTTCGAAGCTGCATAAGGATGTTGAGCAGCCTATTTTTTTGATCTTTGGAAGTTTTGGTGTCATTGATAGCCTCAATGTTTCGCTCAAGAAGAGATTTGTACCATTTGTATTGCATATCAGACATTCCGACATAAACATTACATTCCTTTTTTGGTAAAAGAGATTTTTCGACATCAGACTTGATTCTTCGAAGTAAAAAGGGTTGCAAAACTTTATGAACTTTTTTAATAACTGTGTCTTGGTCATCAGTATTTGAATCAAACCATTGATCAAATTGATCAGAATCAGAAAAAATGTCAGGAAGAGTGAAATTTAAAAGAGCCCATAGCTCATGAAGATTGTTTTGCAAGGGCGTACCAGTGATGAGCAATCTGTGACGAGAAGTTAGAGTTCTGATTGTTTGAGAAAGAGCAGAGTTTTCGTTTTTGATGCGATGAGCTTCATCAATAATAATATACTGCCATGCAAATTTTTTAAGAAGACTCTTTTCTTTTGAAACAATTTCGTAGGAAGTAATAACAACATCGAAATCACAATTTGATATTCGGGTTTGAATAAGTTCAGGTCTCGATTGTTTGTCACCTTGGAGCAACACAGTTCTTATTTTAGGTGTCCATTTGGAAAATTCACGGTCCCAGTTTTCAAGAGTTGATTTAGGAACAATGATTAAATGAGGACCAACAATATCTCTCAGGGTTCTGAGGTATCCGATAAAAGCAATCGTTTGTAACGTTTTACCAAGACCCATTTCGTCTGCAAGAATGCCAGAAATGGAGTTTTCGTACAATGAGACAAGCCAATTAAGACCTTGAATCTGGTATTCTCTAAGTTTTCCTTGAATATACCCAGGCGACTCTGTAAAAACAGTTGTAGAAAACTCATCAGACTTTTCTAAAGACACTTCAGCTTCAAGGAGTTCGGCATCTTCTTCTAGTTCAGATTTTCGTTGACGATGGCTATCAGACCTTGATGCAAGGGGTAAAATTTTTTCAAAATTGAGTTGGGGCGAATCAGCTTCTTCTACAAGTTCAGCAAATGCCGAATCTTTTTTGGCCTTGTCGTCAATGAAAGTTCGGAAAAGGTCTGTTAAGCCTAAAAGGTATTTAAATCTGACAACGGCGTCAGTGCGTTTCTGATCATTTATGGCTTGTAATTGCGTTGAAAGAAAGTATTTTTTTGATCTTTCTTCGCGTTCTTCAGTATTAAATGGGAGTTTTCCAGGTATCTAAAAAAATATTAGTAATTGAATCATTCAAATTATTAAGAAAACAATTGATACTAACTAATTCTTCTTCTTCTTCTTCTTCATCGTCTATTGTAATAACATCATTCTCAGCTGATAATGAGCTGTCCTAATTGATAAACACGAGTTAATACTATGAAAGCATATTGATTTTGAAGTAAGTCCTTTCTCCAATCAAACATACTATTTGTCGATGTTCGGCCTCGACATCAATGATAGATTCAACCGGTGATTCGTCAATAACGACATCTTCATTACTTGACATTTTGTTTCGAATTTACTATTGTTTCTCAAAGGTTTAATTTTTTCAATTCATGAGAAAATTGGAATTTCGTGGACGTGGATTTGGCTTAAAACGTTGGGTTTTTGATATTTAAGTCTAGCAGAAAAACAAAAACGAAAACGCGAAAAATAAAATGCTACAAATAGAATTAAACGCAAGGGTTAGGTCTGCTGTACTTAGTCATGCAATTATTAGTTTAACAGTGATTATTAATTTATTAAATTAAATGTATACTGTAGCCGTGTGATCACATGGCCACATCGTATCGCACTTTTCTTTTTTTTTTTTTTTTTTGATTTCAAATACAATTTTAAACTTTTCATTTTTTTTTTTTTTTCACACAATTTATTTTTTAAAAAAATGGCAGCAACAGTAGCATCGTCAATACCACCATCACACGAGCCCGCATCATATTCTTCAGCTCAAGCACTTGACACTTCGGCATCGTGTGAAGTAAACGCTTCAGAACCTCGCGAACTCAACGCCCCAGAGCCCGAACATTGTCCAGGAACAGAATCCGAACAGGCCGGTAAAGCAGACGCATGTCAAGGATGTCCCAACCAAGACATATGTGCCAGTGCACCCAAAGGACCCGATCCAGACCTGCCGCTAATCCGCGAACGCACAAAAAACATCCAGCACAAGATCTTGGTGCTCAGTGGCAAAGGCGGCGTGGGCAAATCGACATTCACGTCCATGCTGGGATGGGCTTTTGCGGCGGATGAAGAGCTTGAAGTTGGAATCATGGATGTCGATGTTTGTGGACCCAGTATGCCTCGAATGATGGGCGTCAACGGTGAACGCGTTCACAGCAGCAATGAAGGCTGGACTCCAGTGTATGTTGACGATAACTTGGCCGTCATGAGTATTGGCTTTTTATTACCAGACGAAGATAACGCCGTAATCTGGCGCGGACCCAAGAAAAACGGCTTGATCAAACAGTTTCTTAAAGACGTTGTTTGGGGAGACTTGGATTACCTAGTTGTGGATACCCCTCCTGGAACTTCAGACGAACATTTGTCTTTAAACAACTATCTCAAACAAGAAAACGGCGAAAGTGGCATTGACGGCGCCGTGATTGTGACGACGCCGCAGGAAGTTGCGCTGCTGGATGTCCGAAAGGAAATCGATTTCTGTAGAAAGGCAAATATCAAGGTATTGGGCATTGTTGAGAATATGAGCGGGTTTGTGTGTCCCAACTGTAAAGGCGAAAGCTTTATTTTTGCACCAACGACGGGTGGCGGCGAAGCGTTGGCGAAAGAAATGGGAATCCCGTTTTTGGGTAAAGTACCGTTGGATCCTAGGATTGGAAAAGCGTGCGATGAAGGTCTCAACTTTTTACAAGAATTTCCCGATTCTCCGGCTTGTAATGGTATTTTGGATATCATTGACAATTTACGAGATACTATAGAAGGTGAGGAATAATTTATAATTATTATTTTTTTAATTTGTGTATAAATAGAGCACAAAAGTTTTGCATTTTGTTTTTGTAATTTTATATAAGAAACATTATTTTTAATTTACATTTGCCATTTCAGTATCTTCAGATCCAACTTGATTATATCTTGAGTTTCTTTCTCTAACAAATTCGATTCTCAACAACAAAAGATGTAACGGATACTTGATAGCTGCTTCGTCATCAGACTGTTGAATAAGTTCGATTTCTTCAACAATGCGTTCAAGTCTTTGATACAACAGTTTCTCAAGTTTTCTCATTTCCATCACGATTTCTTCTTGTGCCTTGATGGTATCAATAGAATGCGTCATGATGGCTGCATGGTTTCTGGAAAGCCATAAACAGACTGTTTTGATTGTGACAACAAGATTTAGAAACTCAACAGACAAAGTGTCGCTGTCAAGAAAAATTGTGTCATACACTTCGCTCACAAAGTCTTGATGGAATTGTGCAATTACGTCAGGTTCAACGTACAGTGTACTGTCAACAGTGGCATCTCCAGTAACAGAATCGTCTTGTGAATTGTTTTGGTCTTGATCCATGTCGACATCCGTATCGTTCAAACTATCTTCATGAGTACCAATATTAGCACTAGACTGTCTAGAATTTGTAGAAGGCCGACCGTTCAAATTGGTATTATTATTATTATCACTAAAAGACGAAAATGTAGAATCATCAGTTGTATTTTGTGGAAAACATTTTTTCAACAGTTTCGAAAAACTTTGATCAATAACAGTTACTTGAACGTAATCCCAAACCTCTGTCAAAAACACACGAGTATGCTGAACAGCTTGTAACAAATCTTCAAACGGTTCTTTGATATCGACATCCCCAACCGTTTTTTTCTCTTGATGCTGGCGAGTTCCTCGAAAATAAGGGCCTCGGTTAAATACGATTTTTTTCCATTGTTCTGTCAAAATCTGATGTGACAAAAATAAAGACATTAGAAACGAAAACAAAATGGAATATTTGGCACAATCGAGTTCCGGAAGTTTGGTCAATGTGGCTTGAAACCAGCTTAGCTGAAAATTCAGTTGTGTAGAAATTCCCAAAAATGTTGTTTTGAAAATATCTGTTCCACTTCTTTGGCCTATATTTCCAAACTTGTCTCGTCCATGATAGCCTTGGTTACTTGTTTGTGAATTGGCTGTATTATTGGTGCTATTTTCTGAATCCAACACAACCAATTCCAAAAATTCTGTGGCTTCCAAGTACATTTGTTTTGCTTGAAAACATTTGTTTGTGAACGCTGCACCGTTGTTTTTTCGTTTCGATTGTAAAACATCTTTTTGCACATTGTCAATCATTTTGGAAAGCGCTTCATCGCTGCATTCTTCAAGACCTTCTGCGACTGTCATTAAAGCTCGGCGTAATGTTTCGGGTGCTAATCGTTTAAGAATCATATCTGGTGTCACTTTAGAAGCATTCAAAAATTTGTCATTATTTCGAGAAGTTATACCTATAGCGTTTGAATCAACTTCTTCTTCTTCATCATCATCGGTGTCATAGAGGTTTTCATAAAATGATAAATTTACATTACTAAAATTTGAAGCGTTTTTTTTGTTTGACTTGACACCCGCTTTTTTATCAGCTTCTTCTATTGTTCTAAGCAATTGATCAGTGAAAAGGGTATTAAATCCAACATCGCCAGCCAGCACAACTCGTCGAAGTGTATAAAAGTATGACCACACTCTTGTTTTACTAAACTCAGTCGTTCCAATTGCTTTCAATACACTGGACCGTAACTCGGTAACCACGTCTAATAACGGGTATGGATCTACTGGTAATGCCAAAGATGTGATTTGTGGAACATACTTTTCCACAATTGTATGTGTAGGAATATAAGAAATTGAAGAGGTTTTGATTGAGGACCCAGTGACCGAAGAAGAAGATGTTGAAGGTCTTGAAAATGCAGAATGCGACAGTAATGATGAAGAATGGATGTTTTGAAACAAAGTTGTAGACTCTGCACCCAAATAACTTGACGTTTTGGATGTTCCGTAGCTTGAAATTCCAACAAATATGCGAACCATATTTCCTGTAGTATAAATCAAGTATCCCATTTCTGATGTCACGCCCGGTGGTAAAAACAACGAATTGGATAACGCTTGTTCCAATTGGTTATACTTTTCGTTACTGTTTGTTGCTGATGAAGATGTGAGATCATCATTATCATTACCAGGTGTTGAATATTCTTGACTTTTGTTGACAAGTAGATATTCCACAAGTTTGTGTTGCTCGCCTTCATCAAACGAGTTTTCGAATGCAGACGAAGCTACTGCCACATGTCCATACAAAAGCCACGAAGAAACGAGTTGAAGCCATGATCTGTGAATTGCTAATAAGCAATGGCGACGTAGTGCGTCAACTTCCGGGTATCCAATCAAATCCGTAAATAACTTGAAAACGTTTTGTTTTGTTTGGTATGTGTCATATTTGGTATCTGCAGTGAGGGTATAAAGTGTAGACAGGATTTCTGTTTCGTTGTACCAAGGAGCCGAAGATGTTGATTTCGTAGTTGAATCTCTTATTCCGCTTCTGGGTTCATTATTATTATTGTTGTTGTTTTCATTTATCGACAAAACATCAAACATTTCCAAAATATACTTGGCATACTGCAACACACGATGCCATTTTGATATAATCGTTCCCACAATTTGAGACACGGCAACCGTATTGTTACCGCCAACATATTTGGAATCTTTTTGAAGAATCGAAGTTTCAAGGTCTTCAAGTTCTTGAGAAAGTTTTTTAAGAGCATGTGTTTCAATGACTGAAACTATGGCTGAGCATGTGAGAACGTATGATTTGGGAATTGTAGGTATTTCAGCATTATTATTATTAGTGTTATTGTTGTTGTTGTTGGTACTATTTAAACTGTATGTTGAATCATTTAAATTAGACCTTGACGCGTTCCATGGGTTATTATTTCCATTACTATTACTATTATTGTTATTATATCTAGTGGTATCATATTCAAACCTATGTACAGCTTCAACAATTGCTCGATGAAGCTCCCCAAACCTAGCAACTCGCGCAAGCAACGGTTGTTCAGAAGGATGCAGCACTGATGAATCGTCTGAAATCAGTGTAGAATCTGTAGATATTATTGAAGACCGGAAGCCTGCTAAAACCAGAATGATTTCGTGAATCATTTTTGTTTATTTATTTATTGTGAAATCAACTTGAAAAGTCGACAAAAAGTCAATCAGAAAATAAACCTTCAATGGTGGGGCTGACTTTTCAACCAAAAAAGTAAACAACAATTTACATTTTTAATATTCACAAATTCAAAAACTAAAATAAAAAAATCTATTATATTTACTTTTTATCATTATTATTGTATATACTGTTTATGTTTGTCTTTATTTTTTTTTACGCAACACTGACTTTATTTCTAAAATAAATTTCAGAAAGTTGCATGGCCTGTTGACGATACCCAGCGGCATCCATCTTCATATGCAACGCCAACGACGATTTGTCTCCAAGTCCCAACGCTTTAATGTGTTTACTCACAAATCCTGCCATGATGTTGACCGCCACTTGGGTATCAAAATTGTTACCCAATTCTATATCCGCAAGCCCTGTAATAAGTCGTAATCCAACGTCATGAGCTGACAATTCGGAACTTGAGTATGCTTGTCGTGCTCGGTCCCCTGTATATTGTGTAGAAATTGGGAAATAGTCGCCCCCAACTTCAGAACACAGTTTTTGTTCTCTGGCCACCATTTCTTCGACAACATAAATATAATCCAAATAGACTTGTCCTCCACGAGCCCAACTTCCAATACTCTTGGGCGCCTTGAAGTTCAGCAACAATGTAAGCAAATCGTCAACATTGTTAGAAATAATGGCTTTGGGTGCGACTTTGTTCACAATGCGATGATGCGCTTCTTCAAAGTTTTCTGCTAAAATAAGTTGTTCACATTCTTTCCAGTAATTGCCGTCGTATCTGAATTTAAGTGCACGTGCATTACTAAACACCGCAGACGAAATTCCCAACTTGTTGCTAAGAACTTCAACATCCTTATCAGCCAACTCTGAAATGTTTCTTGTAATCAATTGCTCAATCTCATAAGAAGCAGACAAATCGTGTGTAATGTGCGACAGAATAAAAACGGCTTCCAAATACTTCTTTTCAAGCTCCAATTGTGCAGCAAACTCTTGACACAGCTTGTTGCCAATCTTGGATTCGGGGTCTTTAAACAATCCCAAAGATCTTACCAAAACATGATACAACAACCAAGGGATTTGGTAATCAAAGGCATCACCTGAACTAGACACTGGATTAAACAGACGGCCCAAAAGGTCACTTGGGTTGGTCGACTTGTATAAAGACAACAGTTCGAATTCAACGTGTCCAATTTTAGAGTCAGCACCATCAAGAGAATCCGAAACAAAAGGACTTGGAACCTTAGATCCTGGTGCAGAGAATGCCTTTTTGTAACAATCAACAGATTCAGAAATTGGCTTTTCGGTCGTGCACTCGTACCACAACCTTAAACCAAAAGCTTGAAGCCAGCTCAGTCCTTGTGAAATGTTTAATGTAGGTGCACCTTTGGTATCATGAGATGATGCGAGACCTTGAGAAACACTAGTGTTGCCTGAAATGATTTCAAAAATAGTTCGTACTGGCGATGGAATGTATCCCAAAGTACCATTAGTGTTCCAGTCGTTAATTTGAGCTCTAGCGATTTCTCTAATTTCTTCACCTGGTGATCCAAGTAACGGAATCAAGGTAGCCAAATGCAAGTTTCCGCCATTGGACGCGGCAAGGGCAGCATCAGTGATTTTGTTGCCGTAAAGATATGACAATGCTTGATTTAACGAATCTCCAGAAGCAGACATGACTTGTTCCAAAGTTTCGGAAGCGACGGCATTTGAAAGCCATTGAGAAAGTAATTTTGCACGATACTTTTCGGTTTGTTTTTGTGCAGCTTCTTTGGAAAGAATAGAAGGAAGTGATTCGACACCATGAAGTTTGAGATCATCAAACAAAACAGAAGCAAGCAAAATGATGTTGGCATCTCGAGTAGTCGTACCAGGAAATTTGTTTTTAAGATAATCAAAAGTGAGACCAGCGAAAGGTTTAGAAAGTGGAAACCCGGTTTCTCTTTGACTAACTTGAGCATTAGACATGAGATCTTGAAGAATGAACTGAACAGGACTAGAAACTTTACTAGAAACAAAATTGTTTCCGTTCATAAACGACGATGATGACTTTTCGTTTTTCAAAAGAAGTGATGAAGAAGTATACTTTGCAAATGAAAACGGAACAAAAGGTTCAGGAAGTCGAAGAGCAACGGCTGCTTCTCGGTATTGTCCAATAGTCGAAGCAATTTTCATTTGTGAAACACCGCCAAAAATCTCGTTATCAAGATCGTACGCATTAAGATTGTTTGACTTTGTAAACAAACCAGGACCTTCAATAGCTTTTGGTTCTTGAGTATATTTGGGTTCAGGAATTGGTGGAGCCAAGATAGAATCAAATGTAGACGCAAATGAAAGTTGTTCAATCCAGCTATTAGCAATAGTACCTTCATTCAAACCAGATCCTGCTTCATACAAAGCAACTGCCTGGTTATGGTAATCATTACGCTGAGCAAGGCTAAGACTAGAACCTCTTTCGTCAGCAAGACTAATATCATCTTGACTAGTAACAGTTGCAGTTTCTGTTGCCAAAGAAATTGCATTTTGAGTCAATGGCTGAGAAAAAAAGTTTGGTGTGGAACTGTTGATGCCAGAATTTTCTTTATTTGGAGAAGAGTTTAAAGTGAATTGTTGGTGGTGGTATATCTGGTCCGGAGTGTTGAGAGAGAAACCTGAAAATCCGTTTTGATTACGATGCTTTGAATCTAAACCATCTTTAGTAGACTTTTGAAATGCATCATTATCATCATCATCATCAATATTTGATTGTTGAGTTTGTTCATATCCTTCCATTTCATCATCTTCGTTATCGTCTTCATACAACAAATCATCTTCAGTAAATCCCCAAGAACTGAAATGTTCAACTTTGAAAACATAGATTCCAGAAGCGACGTCGTAAGTGATGAATTCTCCGCCACGAGCTTTAATTCTTTCATT
>JAJLVH010000930.1:0-12842 GCA_030570155.1 Magnusiomyces magnusii
GGTCCTAAAAAAGTTCTTGATCAATCTCTTTTCTTCAACGACGACGGTGATGACTGGGCCGATGAAGTCTCTGATCTTCCTACCAACATCACTTACGAACGTAAGCCTACCACCACTTTCACTTCTACTTCTTCTCATCGTGACCAGAAGCACAAGATTCCTAATGAGCCTCCTTACAAGCTCAGATTCACCAACTTGAATTACTCTATCACCAACAAGGATATGGAGGATCTTCTCAAGAACTTCAATGTCGAAAAGATGGGCGATCTTGATGGTGTTGTTGGTCACAAAGGTAGCACTGTTGTTGAATTTGGCGACCGTGACTCTCTTGTCAGAGCTTTGGAGCTTGACGGTAAGCCCTTTTTTGAAATGAACTTGCGTATCGTTGTTCTTGAACCTCGTGGTGGTTTCAATGGTCCTCGTCGTGAAGGTGCTCCTTCTGATGGTAAGAACCGTGATTTTGACAACTGGGAAAGACGTGGTCCTCTTCCTCCTGGTGAAGGTGATGATAGACGTCATGGTGGTCGCGCTCCTGAGCGTGACTTTGACTGGAACAACCGTCGCGGTCCTCTTCCTCCTGGTGAAGACTCTGACCGTCCCAGATTCAACGGTTCTTCCAAGCCTCAGGATGAGCGTAACTACGACAGTTGGGAACATCGTGGACCCCTCCCTCCTTTGGACGACAAGAAGAGAGAGTTTGGTGACAAGAGACAGCACGATGAACGTAACTACGACAGTTGGGAACACCGTGGACCCCTCCCTCCTTTGGAAGACAAGAAGAGAGAGTTTGGTGACAAGAGACAGCACGATGAACGTAACTACGACAGTTGGGAACACCGTGGACCCCTCCCTCCTTTGGACGACAAGAAGAGAGAGTTTGGTGACAAGAGACAGCACGATGAACGTAACTACGACAGTTGGGAACATCGTGGACCTCTCCCATCTTTGGAAGAAAAGAAGAATGAGTTTGGCAAGGGTTTCCGTCGTCAACATGAGTCTGAACGTGATTTTGACTGGAATAATCGTCGTGGACCTCTTTCTCCACCTGAAGACAAGCGATCTCATAACAATGATAACAACAACCGTCGTAACTACCGTAATGACAAGCCCAAGTCTGATGATCCATTTGATCAAGATTGGAACGCATCCAAGCCTACTGTAGGTGTCAAGGTTGCTGAGCACTCCAAGAACCGCAATACCACTTCCAAGAATACCACCACCACTAACACCGAAAAGCCTGCTGAAGAAGAAACCAGTGAGGAATCCAAGGCTGGTCCAGTTGCTAGCCCAGCCCCTCATCAGAAACGACTCAATCTTCTTCCCCGTTCCGAAAAGGCAGCTGAAGTTGTTGTTCCCCGTAACTCTGCACTTTTTGGATCAGCCAAGCCTGTTGACACTGCATCCAAGTTTTTGGAGATTGAAGCACGCGAAGAAAAGTTGAGATTGGAGCGAGCCAAAAAGGCTGAAGAAGCAGCTGTGAAGGCACAAAAGAAGGGCAAGGAAGAAGGTGTTGCCAAATCGTTTTCTGCTCTTCAGCTTGATGAAAATGGAAAGGAGCCTGAAGATCATAAAGCCAAGGCTGTTGATGAATACAACCAACGTAAGAGAGAAGATCTTACTGAGGCTGAAAAGATTAGACTCCAAGAAGCTACACCTGAAGAACTTGAAGGTGATGGCTGGAATGTTGTTCCTTCCAAGAAGGGTGGACGTCGTTGATTTTAAAAATAACTGATAAACAATGACGACGACGACGACAAAAAAAAAAATTGATAATGATTATATGATGATGATAATGATGAAAGTATCAATAATCACAGTTTATTGGTATGAGTAGATTGAAAAATTACAACTAAAAAAAGAAAAAAAACAACAACCAAAAGTCGAAGAAAAGGAAAGGATTTATTTATGAGATTTATTAGTAATTTGTTATAGTTTTTATTTGTTAATTATCAAAAGTTTGTTTTTTTAAACCGGTTTGCGAGCACAAAACAAATGTGAACGGTGTATGTTTATTACTCAGTCCTTACTAACGCTTACCTAATCACCATTCTGGGTTGGTTTTTTTCACTTTTCACTTTTCGATTTTCGATTCGGTGCAAAAAAAAAGAAAAAAAAAGAAACAGTTTTGCCAAAGTCACCAAACAAGAATCTGGTGCGTTTTTAACCATTCAATCGATAGCCAATTACTGCTTTTTTCAGGTCACAATGGGAAACAACGCGTCTAAAGATGAAAAGCATCGGAATAAGGCTTTGAAAAAGTCAAAGCATTTGGGCGATTCTCGTCGAACTGTTTCTGGAAGTTCAACAGCGTCGTTATCGTCTAACAAGTCTTCCAAAAGCGATGGTGCTGTGGTTTCGAACCCAGGCTCTAAGCCAAGTTCGAATTCAGCCTTGAATCCAAGTTCCAAAGTTTTGTCTTCAACTAACCAATCTCAACAATCAATTAATCCTCAAAACCAAAGCCAAAGCCAAAACCAGCATTTACAACAAGATTCACGACCTTCTTATCTACGTTCCGATACTCTTGGTTCAATCAAAAGTTTCCGGTCTCTTAGTTCAAGATTGTCAACCGGTAATGAATCCTTTGTTTCTGCAAACTCACAGACTATCAACAATGATTCGTCAACTTTCAATTCAAACAATCAACCAAAAACTACCAATTCAAAGGCATCCAATTCTAAACCTCAAGATAAAGACAATTCTTTTTCAGTACCTTTACCTCCTGGACCAAGCATTTTGGCTGCCGGTTCAAGTCTGAGTGGCGGAGTATCTACAAATGATTCGTCCGAAATATCTGAAGATCGGCCTCGTCTACATCGTCGAGCTTATTCTTCTAGTAGTATCATCAATGGTGGCGTCGTGAATCTAAGTTTTCATGGCTCGTCCACTCTTTCTGTGCCTGGCTGTATTGATTCAATTGATATTAATTCCAATTCCGAAAATTCGCATACAAATGGAATTGTTCAAAATACCCCTGGATCTGAAATTAATGCACACGACGGTACTCAGCCTTTTGACAATATACCCACGTTGAATTTACCGTCAGATTTACCATTGACTGATGACCAAAGTCTCAATACCGAAAATATAACAAATGAAAACTCCATTTTTAATGACAATCAAAATGAAAATATAAACATTAACAACATTGATAATGACCCAGCTTTACAAAAGCCTGGTTCTTTCAAAATTCCAATTCCTCCAAATGAATTCAGTTCTCCCCAAATGTCTTTATCTGCACCAGGTTCAATTATTCAAACACCTGTTAAAACACCTGATTTCGATGATTACCATCAACCGTCAAACGGTAACTCAATTAACCAGCCATTGACACCTAATGGCAACCATACACCCAACAGCACTGGCTATTTCCCCAATGGAATGGGCAATTCTCCAGGTTCTCAATTTGTAACACCATTATCGTCGCCATCTCCTAAAGACATTCCCGTACCTGAGCCACGACGTAAACTGCATCTACGTACACCCTCATTTGGCGGAAGTTCAAGTAACAGCAACAACAATAATAATAATACTACCCAAAACGGGTTTACGCTAAATATTGATGAGGCCATTCAACGGTTATTGGATGCAGGATATCGAGGCAGAACAACTAAACATGTATGTTTAAAAAACAACGAAATTGCATTGATTTGTCAAACAGCACGCGACATTTTCTTGTCACAGCCTGTTGTGTTAGACTTGTCGCCGCCAGTCAAGGTTGTTGGCGACGTGCATGGGCAGTATGGAGACTTGATTCGACTTTTTGATATGTGTGGGTTCCCGCCAGCGTCCAATTATTTGTTTTTGGGAGATTATGTGGACCGGGGCAAACAGTCGTTGGAAACTATTTTGTTATTACTTTGCTACAAGATTAAATACCCAGAAAACTTTTTTTTGTTACGAGGAAACCATGAATGTGCAAGTGTGACAAGGGTTTATGGGTTTTATGATGAGTGTAAACGGCGTACTAATATCAAGACGTGGAAAATATTTATTGATACGTTTAATACCTTACCAGTTGCAGCTATTATAGCACAAAAGATTTTTTGTGTGCATGGAGGGTTATCGCCGTCGTTGAATAATATGAACCAATTGAGGTCAATTCAACGACCGACGGATGTTCCAGATATCGGGTTACTGAATGATATTTTGTGGTCAGACCCTGCCGACACGGAAAATGAATGGGAAGATAATGAACGAGGAGTATCGTTTTGTTTTAACAAGGTTGCAATTAACAAGTTTTTAGTCAAGTTTGGGTTTGATTTGGTTTGTCGAGCGCATATTGTAGTTGAAGACGGGTACGAGTTTTTTAATGAACGAACTTTGGTGACAGTATTTAGTGCGCCCAATTATTGTGGAGAGTTTGATAATTGGGGAGCAGTAATGTCGGTATCTGAAGATTTGTTATGTTCATTTGAATTATTGAAACCATTAGATTCATTGGCACTTCGACAGGAAATGCAAAAAAGTCGAAGAGAAAGAAAACACAATGCATTGGCCGCGTTGCAGAATTCAGCAGGAGCTCAAAGTTATTAAATTAAAGCAACTAGAATAGTTATATTCTTTTGAATAAATGTATTTTTATTATTTAGATTTGTTTGTTTTATATATGAAATTGAATAGACTTAATAAATTTTAACCAAACCATCATCATTTGAATCATGATACAAGAGTTTATTAACTTCAGAAAGAGGCAAATCCCAAACACCGTCAGAAGGATGAAACAAATAGTGTTGTTGATACAATTGATAATCACGTAGTATATTAGCATCGTCGTTTTGAATAAATTTGACAATTTTGGCATGTTTGTCAGTAACTGTGCACAAATCTTTTACATTTTTGGTAAGAATCTCAGTATTATAACAAGCCAAAGCCACGTAAATGTAGAGAATAAGAACCAGGAGGTAACAGGGAATGGCAAGAGCCCACCATTTAGACGGAATGTAGTAGATATGAAGAGTTGAATATAGAACAGAACGGGGCAAAAAAGCCCACAGAATGTAAATCAAAAGAGTAAATAGGGAGCCAACATAGAGTGCGAAACCAAAGTATTCTGTGCTTGGAGGAACAGCGTCACCTCCGACTGTGACGTCTGATTCTTTTGCTAAACGGTCATCGCCAGATGATAAAGAAATTGACGGCGAATGGCGAGAAATCGAAGGTTGCATGGAAAAAAGAAGAAATAGCGAATTATGGCCAATAGAAAAAGCGATAGAAAGAAAACAAAACTGCGGAACTTGGGTTAGTGGATGGCACGTGTTTTGTTACAGAACTGTTACAATGGCACTATTACAGAAATCACAACAACCGTTACAACACGTTGTAACGTCTTGTTTCACCTCATTACAATACATTTATTATCGCCATTACGCCCACATCCGAGGCGGAATCAGGTTAGGGTTTTATCCGCACAAAAAAAATTGTTGGTTTTTTGGTTCCGGTCTTTTTGCCCCTTCCTTTTTATGTATTTTATTTTTTATTTTTTATTATATATAAAATCGATACCGTCACTTTTTTTCACTAATCCACAAAATCCACACATTACCAATTTTAACCAATCAAATCGTCAAATTAATAAATTAATAAAATTAACAATGCTTGTTCAAAAACCATCCACCGAATCTTTACCTCAACTTAATTCTCACCGACCAAGAAATTCACGTCATCGGAAACCGTTAACTCCTGCTCTTTCCAATTTGTTATCAGCGACTACGATTCCATGTTCTCGTAGTGCCAACAACAAACATCGGCATCGACTGAATTCAAATACGTCGAGCCTATCTAAATCCAATGATGACCCATTCTTCAGTACTCCGTCATCAACAAACTCTAGTTCGTTATTATCTTCCTATTCCAGTAGCCGTAGGTCTTCTTCAAATAGTTCAATACTTAGCACTTCAATATCAAACGTTCCTTCTTTTTATATTAAATCCAGACTTTCTAATTCAAACACCAATTTCGATAACTCATCATCAAGCACAATCAAAGAACTTGATTTGCATAACGAATTTTTGACCTTGGATGACTTTTTGAGTGGAGTCGTTAGCGATTGTGAAGATGAAGAAGAAGAAGAGGATGATGAAGACGACAACAGCTTTTATTCATTCAATTTACATTCTCCACCCAAAGACGAGAATTTGGCCCCTGGTCATACCAGATCGTTAAACAATCCCATAAACCAACACTTAAACCAACATCATTCTATTCACCGGTCAGCATCTAAACATACATTAACCAGACGAGCATCTGCAGCGCGACTCCGGTCCAACAATAACATCAAATCACATCCGTTGGCCGCATTTGACGACGGATATGAAGCTGACGATGCTCTTACAAGTTGTAATGAAGCGCCAGCATTAAAAAAGAAAAAGGGGCTCAAAAAGTTGAATGGTAGTAAAGGGTTTAAGTATCATTCATTTGTGTCGAACATTACAGCATCATTTAAAGCCATTTCTAATGTGGCGACATCACTTTCTTCATCACATCAAAATTTCATTTCGTCAACGGATGTGTTTAAGTTTAGTCCACGATCAACTGACGAACCTATTCCAAGTCGAACAACGCCACTGTTTATTGACGCGAAAAAGAGTAAAAGTGAAAATAAAGTTGAAGAGAGAGTTGAGACTGTTAAAGACTCATCTTCCCCGAAATCTCCATCGCCATTACGTTCATCTTCTTCTGTTGAGTCTACAATAGAATCAAACAAAGATGAAAACAATAATAAAAATGCTGATAAAAAAGAGAAAGAAATCAAAAACATTCCATTACAAACCTACAGCGTTGAAGAGTATGCTCTTGCACCAATTCCAAAAGGAAGAGATTATCGCGAAAACCCTGAATTTTTACGAATTTATTCAATGGAAAACAACATGAAGAAGAATTGTAAATTCAATTCATCATATGTGAGCAAGGCTCAAGTAATGTTGATGCCACGAAAAGACGAGATTTCCAGCAAAAGCAGCACAGCATCGTTATGTTCATTAACTACAATTAGCGGTAAAGGCTGTGGTGACAGTAATGGAGGACATAACTGTGGATGCCAGACAAGAAATGGACCGTTTTCAAGTACATACAAACACTTGTATTCCAACAACCATGGCCGAGTGATTCAGCCATGTAATGATGGAATTGAAAAGAAGAAACCAGAAAATGCGACGGTGTCGACGGATATCGAAGGAATTGAAGAGTTGTTGGATAAACTAGCTGATAAACTAAAGGCCAATAAAGACAAGGCCAAACTAGTCAAGACTGATGAACAAGAACTGATGCCAGTTATAACCAACAACGATCCAGCACCAACCAATATTTACAGCACCACCAACAAAGTTCCTCAGCGCTGGATTCCTGTGAATGTTGACGATTTCTAATTAAAATTTTAAAAGTCTTGGTTTTTCAATGCAAAACGATTCATGTTGAAAAAACGGGAACAAGCCGGAATAGACGGTTATGTTTTATTTTCTTTTCTTTTCTTTTATTACAGTTTAATACAGCTTAATATTTACATTACAGAATTCAATCAATGCCTCCACTTTTCAACGTCTTTTTAAAAGTTACAACGTGGCGTCTGATTGGTTACAAATAAATCAAACAGCAAAAAAAAAAAAAAAAATCAAGAACTTATATTTTAGCCGTTATTGTTGTTACTTCTGTTACTGTATTTGTTGTAACAATATTACAGGATAAACCGGTTATGTAATTAAAAATAATTGAGTCAATAGTTTCATCTGTTTTTTGTATTTTCATCATTAGTTGCACTGTTTTCGGTAAATGTTGGAGTTCGGTCCGTTCCATAATGTCTCTTCATCTAACTCTTTTGCTAATACGTTGGTTGACATTATTGTTGATTTGATTGGGTTAAAATGGTGTATAATTAATTAATTAACCAATTACTTAATAAATATATTAATGCTTGGCTTTTTTTTTTCAGTATTTAACCTAAATTTATTCAATATTTCATTTTCAGTTTATTCGATATATATTACAATTCTAAAATAACCTAAATTTAATTTTTTAAATGGTTAAGTAATAAAATAATTATGTAATTCATTTTGATTACAACCTTGTTTATTACAGGATCCAAATAACGAAAATCTCAATTCTTGTAAAATGTGCATTCAAGTTTTTCATTTTGTAAATCATGTTTCATTCAATTTAAACAAAAAGGTTTTAATGGTCATTCTTTCATTTTACTTTTCCAACAATGTTAGCAGACTCACCCAAGCGAGCCATAGTTCGTAAAGGTCGAACCTATGTTCAGTAATCATTGTGTAAGCATCACATAATATTGTATTGCCTACATATAGCCACAGCTTGTATCTAACAGAACCTGAGCTAATTTCTTACCGTTAACTATTGCGCTAACGTGAGGACCTGCAGTCTTACTTGTGCACTCGCTCTGGCCTCGTTAACTTGCTCTTATCGCCGTCTATCCGCTTACAAATAAAGCCTTGCTAGCTCAATCGAAAAAGCGTGAAACTCTTAATATGTTTGTTACTGAAGTGACTTGAATAGTTATCTCAGGACTAGGGCTAGGGCTCGAGCTCCTCGTAGGGCTTATTCTTTTGCAAATTTCGTTCCTGTCACGTGATTGAAATATATTTGATGGATAATTACATTGAAACTAGTTTTTCTTTGTTTTTTTGGTAGTAAGTGAGATACATGAGATAATGGTTTGTTTGTTTTTGGTTATGGTGAAATAGGAAATGGAATTGTAAATTTGAATAATCCATGTTTTAGAATACTGTGGAATCAAATATAGTATATTAAAAACAAGTATTGAAATTTAATTAATGGTAATCAAACATTTATCGGTTTATGCATTGTTTGAATATTTGTACAAGTTGGTTCAACATGATTGGATAAAAAGAATAATCATTTATAATGTTTGTTTTTTTCACACTTTATAACAATAAACTAATAAAAAATGAAATTATTGGATGTAATTAAATTAAATTTGCTCAATTCTACAAGTCCAGCCAGAAGTTTTAGAATCCAATAATGGCAACGAAGCACCCAAACACCAACCAAGCTCGTTACCCTTTACTTTCTTTGCAATTTTGACTTCTCTGTGCACAGGGATATCATAGCCATGATGCAGCACTGCAAGCATATAAGACAAGTCACCACACCATTGAGGGTTTTCTTCAAGTTGAGCGACGGCCCCTGGAATGGCTTCAAAAGTGTCATAAGACTGTTTACCGCGACACACCTTGTGGGCCAAATCTTTTATGTCATCGATATTGAACGATTGAGGCATGCCGAGAGGAAAAGTGCGATCGTAAAAGTAAGAAATAACATATAAATCGCCATCTCTAGCAAAATTTGTGGTTAATGAAGGTTGATAGATTCCGTTAAATGAACATGGTTCAACGGGACATTGTGTTTCTTTTCTTAAAAGAATTTCAGCAATTTTTTGGCATTGTAACATTGAAGGCTCTTTAGGACCGACCATGGAAGGAATGACATAAGCTTTGTCATCGATTTTGACTTTGATGTCTTTAAGAGAAGTGTTTGGTGGTAAACAGGGGTTAACGATAGTGGTTGTTTGGATATCTTTACCAGCGCTGAGGTAAGAAGAAACAATGGAAGCATACATGCTTTCGCGAGCAACATTAAGACCGTATCCCAAGTGAGAATGTTGGTATAACGTATATTGATTAGCTCCAAAAGTGAGATCATAACGATGATCGCCTTTAGGCAAAGTTTGAGAAGAAGAAATAGGAAATCTAGGTTCAAAGACAATTTGAGTAGACCCACCACCCAAATCGAAAACTGCGGCAGTTGAAGGACGTTTATCAAGAGGAACTTGAGTATTTGGGTCCGAAACAATGTTGCCGAGCAAATAATTGACAGTGACCCAGGCATAAACGCCTTCGTCAGCACCAGGCATGATAGCAACACCTTGGTTTTCTTTAGAAACGACAGCAAAGGGGTAATTATTTTCAAGATGGGATCTGACAGCTGTGAGGGTTTTATTGGCAGCTTCTTCACCAATAAGTCGAAGACCGGCAGTTGCTTTGACAGCGATGGGAGTACACGATCTTGAATCTTGTGGAACCGAGTTGAGAGCGAGTTCAAGAAGAGGATCAAGAGATTTTGCAGCTGCTTCGGGATCATCTTTATAAGAAGAAAGACCAGGCTCAAGCATTTTGAATTCTTCGTTGACCAAACGAGGAGAGGACAAGCAGTTGTTGAAATGGTATACATGAACACGAGAACCCGAAGAACCGGCATCAATCATGATGACATACTGATTAACGGGTTTGACACCATCAAAAGATTTAGTACATTCAAAAGGGTTTACATCATTTTGGCCAATTGAACCAATCAGTTGAGCCGATGACAATGACGATGTTGATGATGAAGATGAAAGGAATATTATAAGAATACCAGCCAGGACTAATCCAGTGATGAGTCGAAGAATTCTCGAATTGAAAGCCATTTTTTGGTGTTTTTTCGGTGAAAAATGACGAGGATTAAATGGTTTTGTAGGATTAAACATTTTTATTTTTTATTTACAACAAAACATCGACACCAACATGGTAAACAAAGAATTGGCGAAAAAGTTTTGTATTTTTACGTTTATATATATTCCAAGGATTTTCAATTATTACATTTGATGGTTCAAAACTCAAATTGAAGCTTTGATTCACAATAATCATAAAAAAAGAGAATAACACGTAAAAGAATATTTTTGCAATGATTTGTCATTGATGAGTAAGTATTTTGTCAAAAAATCTCAAAACCAGTTTGAATCCACGTGACCTTCTCCTTGTTACAACAGTAACCGAGATTGCACAGCCGCGTGTCCGTTTGGAGCACGAAAAGAAAAAGAATTATGTCATCGAGATAAGATTGATTAAAAAAGGTAAATTAAATTTATAAAATGCAATATATATAAATAAAAAAGGTCATTAAAAAAGAGTCATTAAATAGTAGAAAGATCTTCAAGTTGTTCATGCAAGTAAAAAGAATAGTTTATAGGGAATATCAACAATTGAGTTAATAGCCAGAACTTGAGAAAGAAGAGAGACTTGAAAAACTTGAGGATCTACTAATTGGCTCAAGCTGAGGACTTGAAGTGGCAGCAGCAGAAGTAGATGATGAAGGATTTGACCACCAGGCTTGTTCAGCGATACAGCAGCCACCGCAGCAACCACAAGAAAGATGATGAGTGGTGTCGGTTTGGTTGTCAAGCATGATAAGAGAAGGATGGTTGTGGTGGATAGGAGTAGATTCGGTCTTCTTGTTGGTAGAAGAAGGAATGTAGATGTTTTGGAACATGTCGTTTAATCTTGAAGCGTCCATTGTGAATTTGTGTTTGTGATTTAGTTTTTAAATAAGTTTAAAATGGTTTTTGAATTGGTTTAAAGCGAATACACTTGTGTTTTGATTGTTATCGAGAATTTCAAGGAAATTGCAAATCTTTTATATGAAAAACAAGAATTGCCAAAAGACTCCAGCAAGGCTGAACTTTGCTGGTGGTTTACATTCAGTTACATTTGTGCCAGGAAAGCCGCCACTTACATACAACCAGGGTATTTTACACACGGAAAAAGGGTACATACATACATACATACATACATACAGGGTACAATGGAATAGTGTTTGTGTGGTGTAAATGTATCTATATGTATCATGTAAACAATGAGTAAGCGTGCTTGAATCACTCTATTCTCAACGGTTTTTGTTGTCAATTCAGTTACTGTTGTGACCCTTGGTCGACTACTAAGTTAACAACGTTGGTTGGCAGTTGACTAAGATACATTGACTGTATTCTGTGGGGTATAATATATGTTCAATGAAAGAGTCACAATAAAAGATTTGTTGAATTCTAGTTGATTAGACTTTAGTCTTGTTAACTCAACATCATTTCAACAACTCGTTTGCTAACTCAACAACCTCTTCACTAACTTAAACAACCAAACTTTAAAAACCCAGCAACCTCACCACCTTTGCTATTGTGTAGTATTCCGTTTCTCCAAAGGCAAAAAAAACACAAAATGGAATTTCCAAGTTGCGGTACGGCACGTGCGTTGATGTATAGATTCTTCATTTTCGCTATTTTCCATTCAAAGAGCAAGAACTTTGACTTAATGTAAACTTATGTTGCCATGTGCGGCTATATGTAACCTGGTTTATGTATGTCACCTGACTCTATTCAACTCGATACAAATCCTTATATTCGTTTTTGTATGTATGTACTTGTGTATGTAAATGTTTAATTGTTTATCATCGATATTACCGCGTTATCAAACCCTTCATTTTCGATTTATCTAAAAATAATTTCTTATCTGAATTTTACATTTTGGTTTTCATCGGATATTCTGTCCAATTCTGTTTTATTTTTGTTGAAATTTCATTGTTTCATTCAACGTGGCAAGTAAACAAAAAATGTTTTTTTTTTCTTTGTAAAACTAAAAATAAAATAAAACCGTTGTACGGCTGGTTTTTACTTTTTTGTTTTTTTTTTTTTCATTTTTGTAAATGAATAATTCAGAGTTGTTAAAGACAAAAATTTGAAAATGAAAAAACACGCCCCACAAAGTACACAAATTCTTAAAACCAGTATATTTTAGCTGGTCACACGAGTCATATTGAGGTTTTGATATTTCAACCCACCAAATAACGAGTTATCGATAACAAAAAAGAATACATAGAATTCAATAGAATTTGAATTTGAATAAAAAAAGCAATTGAAATTTCAATTCTCTAATACTTTAAAATCCATTTGTTGCTTTTGTTGCCTATTTCATGTACTGTTTTTAATTTCATCCATCATCATCATCATTATTATTATCTTTCTACGTAATATTCATCATCATATGCGCGTGTAAAAAAAA
>JAJLVH010000931.1:0-12839 GCA_030570155.1 Magnusiomyces magnusii
GTATCTAACAGGATTAGTAACACTCAAGTTATTCAGCAAGCAAACTGCTTTGCGTGTGGCCATGAATTCGATTCTGATTCGGTATGGCATTATTGCCGCTTCTTTCTGTAAAACTTCGACTGGTATTGTTTTATAGGCTCCAAGAGTTTTCCTCAAGGCCATGTTTTGTCTTAAAAAATTGTCCAATGATTACAATGTTTCATAAAATAATGTAGCTCAATCTATATTCAACCGAATCGAAAAAAATTTAACGTATTCGGCAATAGTTTAGTGGCTAGAATTTCCGCCTGTCAGGTTTTAACATCAGCACGCGGGGGACCGGGGTTCAATTCCCCGTTGCCGAGAATTTTTTGCCTGTTAATTGTTAGTCATGTGATTGAGTTTCTCTTAAATTTTTTTTAATGTGTCTGCTTGAGTGCATGGTTGAAAATTTCAACAATGACTTGGTTTTGAGATTGCAGAAAGATAACAAGGATATTGAAATGATTATGATCCATAGTTGTAGTTTCAAGAATTGATGTTTTTATATTTGAATATTTGGATGGTTAATGGCATGAATCAGTTTCAGGCATAAATTAGCGAAAGAGGTTGTTAATGAGACATGGTTCTGATGTATCAAACAGTAATTGTAAACTGTTTTAAAACATTTGATTGGCTCAAATGAATTGTAAAACCTGTGGTAAAAAGTCTTTGTTTCCTTAGCTTTATCGAAGCAGGGCTCATTTGTATTTGATTTGAGGTGACGAATATCATCAAAGGAGGCATTTCAAAATATTTCCAAATATAATTTTTATATAATGCAATTAAAAATAAAGATATTCAGGGTCCTTTCTATGCATGCCATGATTGTTACTACCTTGTAAATTGTCAACATTGTCAAATAATTCAATTAATTCTGTAGCGATTCCGTGATAATTTTCCAATTCCTCAATGCAAAGATATGTTATATTCAAATTCATTACTCATTTGAACAAACACCAAGACCAAAGGGGAAGCAATAGTGCTTGATCTCTCAGCCAGTGCACCGTACATATTCAACGTTATAATTATCTGCGTGATGGTCGTCAACTACCTCAAGACAAGCTATTTTTTAAAAAAACTGGTGGCGAGGCAGCAACAGATGTATACTTGATTGACGCTATTGGTATTTGGTGATAGCTTGTTAGAGTCATAGCTCGATACGTTACTCGAGAATATCGTAGTTTTGCTTATTAAAGACATGGCGCTTACACTGCAATTGAATATATATTTTTTGATTATCTTCATTTTTAGTCTTTTTAGCCTTGATTTGTTTATGCTTGAAAAAAAAACAAAGTTCAACTAGGAAACAGCTTGAATATGGCTTTTACTTTTAAATATTTTTGTATGTGGAACAACCACCTAGTTATCATACTTTTCACGATCATGATTGGTCAATAATCGATACAGCCTCTAAGGCAGAAACTAGATTTTAGTACTGACAAGTATGATTTGAAATCAAGTTGCCAAAACAAATGATAAAAGCCAAATACAATTTCACACAGACATTCAATCGAAACCAATACTTTAAATTACAAAAAAACCAACAGTCACATAACGCATAGATACAGCGAGCAAAAAGATGCCTCGAGCCGGATTCGAACCGACGATCTCGTCATTACTAGTGACGCGCCTTACCAACTTGGCCATCAAGGCTTTTTTAAAGAATTTTACATCAAGAGTTATATATACTCTAAGCCATTTATTGATACATGCGTTTTTGATGAATTTTGTGTTTATGACGTTTTTAGAGCCTGAAATTTACAATTTGCAACTTAGAGAAACAGCTAAATTTGGGAATGTGGAGAATTGGAAGCAGTTCAAGATATTTTGGTTGAGTGCCCTTTACTTAAAACTGAACGAGAACAACTTAGACGGGTATCACCTGAAATGAACATATCAATTCTCTTGAAAAGTCTAACTGGTTTACAAGAAATTGTAAGCTTTATCTTTACTAGGAGGAATTATGAAATAAACAAAAATAATGAAAAGTGCTGACGATAATGAGGTGGGTATAGGTTGGGAAAGTTTTCATTCAAATTGGTTTCCCTGGTTCTCGTAAGCTAGTATCAAGGATTGTACTCGGGCTGGTAAAAGGTACTAAAAGAAAGAGAAATTCGAATTTCTCTATAACCCTTGAATAAAATAAATCAAATTTTTTATTTACATTTCATTTTTCTATTTGTATTTTTTTTATCAAATAATGTTAAAGCTTAACAATTTAAACAAAAAACGGCTAAATATTCAATTGACCAGAGTCCTGAAATATTCGAACCAACTATCACACTAGTCGGCTAGAAGATGTAAAATCGTTTCTTTGCATGATGCCAAGTTTGTTTAGTCTTTAACACTCTTCTCAAGCTTGTTTTTTTGGTATTATTTAAACAATAGGATATATATACTAAATTGTACTTGCATAACTTGGATAGCCGGTATAAACGAATTGTTATGAATTAACGTTCTTTTTTTCATTTTTTTTAGATGTTTATTATATTTGTAGACTTAGAAACTGTTGACTTCTTTTTGAAAAACCTTGATTGTTTTTCACAGCAGTGAGGGACATTCATGACTAGACCAAAAAAATGTAGAACCATACAATTGCATTTTAAAAATAATCTAAATCTCATTGGTGTTTTTCATTGAAAAAAACCGGTTAGTTTCCAATTAAAAGTATCAATTCAAATATATTATTGGTCGGCTAATCCGAGCATAACGGTTAGTTTAAAAGCTAACTTTGGCTTTGAAAAAAACTAATTAGTAATAAATCATGACGAGCATTAAATAACTATAACTCAGGTATATTATTATTATAACGATTTGGCTAGTAATGCTAATCGTTAAAATAGTTATAATCACTAATAATCACAGGGCAACAGATAAAACTTTACTAGCTTGATTTTTATAATCAATAGTTACAAAATTAACATAAGCCTATAAGCTAAAGAAAAAAAAATAGGCTAGTAGCATGAATCTTAGACTCAAGGCATATATTTTTTAAATCCATAATACGCCAACAAAAATAGACCATTTTTAACTATGAAGGCTATCAAATAACTTCTATTCCCAGTCAATTGATTGAAGAATTGTATAAATATCAAGTCGATTTTCCTTTTACTCGATTCTTTTTTTCGTCAAACAATCTATCAAATCTAATTTACTCTGAATTACAAAATTTTTATTACTTACTACAACTTGAACAAAACAAATTCAAAATGCCAACCACTACTTTTTCCATCCTTTGTGAGTCTTATACTGGCACTCGTCCTATTTCTATCTATTCGCTCGCCAAAAACATCAACCATTGTGGCGTACTTGCTCCAGAACATGAAATTCAGCATACACGCAAGATTATTTCTTTTCGTGATTACATTTCCAACAAGCTTGATTCCGCTAAACCAACTTTTAACAAACCGATTTTCAACAAGCCTGTTTCCATTAAACCTATTTCTACCAACTTAGCTTCCACCAAACCTATTTCTGTTAACTCAGCTTCCACTAAGCCTATTTCTGTTAACTCAGCTTCCACCAAGCTCATTTCTATTAACTCAGCTTCCACCAAGCCCATTTCTATTAACTCAGCTTCTATCAAACCCATTTCTACTACACCGGTTTCTACCAACTCAGTTTCCATCGTCATTTCCAAACAAAGAGAACCTGCTATAGTCAAAAACGGATTAAGAAAAACTGGCCTCGTTTCGGGTTGCTCAGCTAGTAGGATTTCCATCTCACCAAATAGCCGATGTATTGATCGTGCTTCTAACCAATATATGGCTCACACTAACTCGACTAAAAATCGTGTTATTGATGATCACAAAAATAATAATGTGGTCAGTAAACACTTGACTCCACCTATACCAATTCATACAAAAAAAACTATTTTTAAACGATCTGTTAATTATTTTAAAATGAGAAACATTCAAGGAAAAAGAATGTTTGACATTAAAAAGATGTACGGTATTTCTGGCAAATCCAAATGATTTATTTTTTATTTATTTTAAAATTATTCACTATTTGACACTAATTAATTTATTAATGAATCTTAAAATTCAACTACACTTGTAATAATTATAATTAAAAAAAACATTTGTTAAATCTTTGCTTTTAAAAATATATGTTTTTCATCCCAACGAAAAAACCATTATTTTACTTTTCAATAGCTGAAGAAAAAACATTATTTTCCAAAATGAATAAACCTATAAAAAATATAAATATCATTCATTTTCCTTCTACAATCATATTTTTTTTTTCCACCAATCTTTACCTCTCACTTTAAAATCTATCAAATCAAAATACCCAAACCTATATTTCAACACTTGATAAACATTTTTTGTGAATAATGTCTACCTCTTCTGTCAATGAATTCAGCATTGCATCATCCAATAACAGCCTTGCCGTCGGATCTCATGGCCAAGTCGTTTCCAAAATATTGAACTCAGAAAAATCCAAAGAAAAGTCCGACACTCTTGTTACAACCACTGCTGTTAAGAATAAACCCGAAGATATCAAGTTTTCCATACCAACTGATACCGACTTTCCAATTTTCAAGTTTCGAACTGTGTCTGCTGAAACAATCGATTCGCCTAATTATTTTAGCAAACATGATTTGGTAGTTGGTGAATTGTTAAAAGCAAAAGGTATTTACGCCAATTCGGCAACTTTAATCTTGTCTGATACAATTGATTACGACAAGTCTAGTAGCACATAAAATATACAGTTTTAAAATTTAAAATAAATTCACTTTGATTTGAAAAACTTGTTGATAAATAAACTAAGCCAATAAAAGTGTATCTCGCGTATTGACTGTTTTAAAAATAGGTTACAAATAAGACTTGGGCAAAGTTTTTAGCCAATCACATAATTGTTTAAAAGAAGTTGACCTTTTCACTACTCTCCAACTTGATTTTCATATTAATAATCACTTCAATTGATATTTTAACATCAAAACTATATATACTTTTTTCAAACCACAATAACGTCATTTTGTAAAATTTACTCAAATTCCAGTAAGTATCACACAGATAATCAATTTTCACAATAATAAGGGCGTCTGGTGTAGTTGGTTATCACATTCGCTTAGCATGCGAGAGGTCCCCGGTTCGATTCCGGTGTCGTCCAATTTTTTTGAAACATTGCACATATTTTTTGATGAAAAGATAATTGTGTGGTGATGTAGTTTAAAAATGAAAATTATTTGTATGTATACGCTTACGTCTTCAAGACATTTGAGTTGCTTTTTTGTTTTTTACAATAATCTTAATTGCATTACTTGAATTTATATTAATGGTTTCAACTAAATTCAAATTGTTAGTACTTCAATCACTATAATATTCAAATGTAAACAGTTTTACCTCATAAAAACCAACTTTTTCTTTTGTTTCTTTCCTCGTACGCCATGGCTATTTGGACCAAGGACTCGCGAAGAATGAATGAATGAAGAAGAAGAAGAGGCTCGTGCTGTAGTAACCTCGAGTCCCAATTCTTGTGATGGTTCCACCTTTTTAGTTGGTGATACTTTAGATACTTTATCATTTGAATCTTGAGGATTTGTTGCATCAACATCAGTAGAAGCGGACAAAGAAGAAGGAACAAGTGAAGATTTCGCTTCGAGTTTGGCAACCAAAGGCTTACGAATTGAGGATTTTCTTTTTCGTTTCTTTAAAGGAGATTTGGTTTCTACAGGAGCAGAAAGGACAGCAAATTCCGATTCAAACATTGTCGCAGTTCTTTCGCTAATAGCTGTAAGAGAAATGTTTCCCGTTTGATCAGAAAAGGTGATATCGGCAATAGTGGTATCATCAGGCATGTTATCTAGATCAATATCCATGTTAAGTTCTTCAGAGTCTTCAGAAATGAGTTGAGAATCCAGAAATACATAACGACCATTATCGTCTTTTTCGTCTTCATCATTGTTGTCTTCATTATTGGTTTCATTAGAAGTTGAGTCCTTTTGTTGTTGCTCTTCATCAACAATAGTAGTGTTGCTGTAATCTTGATAGGTAGTGACAGAATACGTATATTCCGAAGAAACAGAAATGACGCTTAAAGGTTTGCGACTGTGCTTGTCATGAGAAAAGGCCTTGGTCAAAGCATTCGCATCAATTGCACGAATAGAAGAACAGCGTTTAGAAACAAAGTTGCTTGGAGGGATATTTTCCTTGTCTTGGATTTCATTGAGTTTTGCTTGAATCACAGCAGCAGCATGTGTCAGCGTCTTACTTCCGTCTTCATTATATTCAGCTTTATGGGTCTCAGAGGCAGTTCTTGATAAGGACTTTGATGTAGATTTGTTGTTGTTATTAGAGAATCGGACTGATTTGTTCAACGCGTTTTTGAATTTCTTCTTTTTTGTGAAGCCGGATTGGTTTTCTTTATTGAGCCTTGATTTATTAACGACCTTATCCAGCAATGACAGCTTCAAAGGCTGCTTATAAGCTGAAGAAGGAGTTGTGACTGATTTATGGTGATGGCTTGCATGCTTTGACGGTGTTTTGGAAACCGATACGTTGGTATCTTGGGATGCCAGTGGATTGGCCATTTGGTCTAGCTGAATAACGATGGTGGTAGTGGTAATTGTGAATGAAATCCTCTGTAGACAAAAATATACGTTGTTTGTTTACTTCCGTTGTTTACAAACTCGAAAAATAAACAAACTTTTGGTGCTGTTTGTTTCCTTGACACCAAAATTTTTTTTTTTTTCCGTCATCACCACCAGAAAATTTAAAATCACCACCAACTCAACACTTTTTTGAGACCAACACAGAAGCGTCAAAGTTAGCCAAAATGTCGAGCAATAGTGATTTTCTAATCGATTTGAGCACGCCGAAACCTGCTAGCAATACCCGGCAGTATACCTCTTTGCATCCTGATATCACCCCTGGGTTGGCCAAAGCTTTGTCGTCAACTTTCAATCGTTCACAGCAGCAAATGTCTTTACTGGATTCCACTCCGTCTAATGACACCAAGCGGTTTACCTCTATTCATCATTCAAACGTTAAAGAAAACCATAGTCCTCATAAACTCAACTCTCCAAATCCCTTTTCAAAACGCACAAATTCTAAAATCATATTCAACTCTATATCCAATAATACAAATGATCTCTCTGATTCATTACCTTTCACTCCAAATGGCGGTAATAGAAAGATAAATAGTCCATCTAAAGATTCTGAAAACGTTGTGGTTCAATCAACCCCTGCTCCTCAAACTTTACAATCTGATAAACCACACACTATTTCAGAGATTCCAACGGATTCTGATAACATTGCGTTGTGTAAACCATTTCAATACCATAGTCCTGTTTCCCAAATTGAAATCGACGCTAGGTTAAATCTTTCTCATACAACTACACCATCTTCACAAGAAAAAAATGTTGAACAGGATCAGCAACAGTCATCAAATATCACAAATACGCCAGCACCAAATTCTAAAAAGAGACCACCTACTACCCCGTTATCTATATATCGAAACAATGCTTCAAACTTGACAAATACACCAAATGCTGTTACCACTGAATCTCCATTATCTTTATCTACAAAAGATACTAATAAAATAGAATTACCATCTTCACCTACATCTAAACGATCCAACAGGAAAAGACCTAAATATATACCATTACAAAAACCAACTCTTTCTTTATACTCATCACCACAGGTATCGAGTCCTTCAAGACTTTTTGCCAAAAGAAGTCCGTCGCCAAAGCAAGAAAATTTCAATGTTGATGAAAATATTAACATTATTAATATTAACGACGAAAACAATGATGAAACAATAACTATTCAAAGAGTATCACTTGATCAAGACGAAGAAATGAGTGAAGGTGAAAAGATAACTACTACCAAAATAGCTACGAAATCAGGCAATGAAAATAAGGAAAATGATGAATCTACAGGGTTTGCAGAAGAGTGTAAACGCCGAGTTTCAATAGGAGGTGCCAGAGTATTTGGAGAACCAGATCCAGAAGACGATGATGAATATGATGGCGAAAAGAGTCATAAACGAGTTCGACGATCATGGAGAGGAGATTCATTTACTACATTTTCAGGAGAATTCCAAGGAGCAGTTGATGAAGAAGGAATTGTTGAGGGAACTAATGCAAGAGTTCCAAGTACAGCTACTAAAACAAATGATGGACTTGTTTCTAGAAGCGTAGTTAATGGGGATGGAGAAACTAGAATGACAGAAAGTGACGATGAAACAAACATGTCTATGGTATTTTTCAAAGTGTTGCAGCAACAAGAACAAGGGATACCAGAAGATGAAAAGAAACAAGAACAAGATATTGATGGATTGAAACCATTTGAAGAAGGTCAAAAAGATCAAGTGTTGACTAGCAAGGAAATGGAAGATTTAGAAGATTTACACAACAAGTTGACCGGAGAAATATCTAGACTTGAAGAGCAATTGAAGCAACAGCAAGAAAATGAAGTTTTACATCAACGAGAATTGGAATCAAAATTTGAAGGACTTTTAGAGGAAAAGATTGGAGAAACACGAATGCATATTGAAACAGAGGTTCGTGACCGGTGTCGAGAAGAAGAAGCGCGGATACTTGAACAGAAGCAAAGAGTTGATTTGGAAACGTATCGAGAAAAGAAGCAAGAAGTTTTGATTGTGAAGTACCGAGAATATTTGATGAGACAAGAAATGGAGCGAATGGAAATGGAATTGAAGTTTTTAATGTTGGAGAGTCATTAATCTAACCAACTTGATTAGCAAACTAATTTAATTTTTAACTAAACTGATTCAGTTAACAAACTAATTTAATTTTTAACCAAACTAATTCAAAACTCAAAATAGCCGCCCTTATCACGTGTCGAGATCTCAGTTTGGAATTTCTGGGTTGCTGCGGGAACGAAAATTGGCAACATTTCTAAAAAAAAAAAAAAAAAAACTGATTAGATTTTTGACAAAGTTCTTTCCACGTTTCTCGTATTCAGAAACACAGCTTTGAAAAACTATTTAAACGAGACAATTTCCATTTATTTTTTTCACTTTTCACTTTTTTAGCAGTTTATAATTACTATTCACATTTACTATTATTTACTACGTATTCACTATTCATAATTTTTAAATGCGTCGTTCAGTCGTTAGATTAGCTCGTAAAACTGTTTTGTCTGTGACGGGTCCCATTGAATGCCCGTACAGTGGACATGCGCTTTTGAACCATCCTGCTTTTAACAAGGGTTCTGCGTTTAGTCTTTCTGAACGATACCAGTTCAGATTGAATGGTCTTTTGCCGTCAAACACAAACACTTTGGGTATGTTGAGGGATTTTTGCTATCGTTAACTTTATTATTATCATTATCATTATCATTATCATTATCAATAGCAACTAACGCGAATCAATCAATACGTGTAGAGGAACAATGTGATCGTGCTTATCAGCAATTCTTAAAACACCCCACAGATTTGGCCAAAAACGCTTTTTGCACTTCGCTCAAAACGCAAAACGAGGTTCTCTACTACAAATTTTTGTTGCGTCACATTTCCGAGGTCTTTAGTATCATTTATACTCCTACTCAAGGTGAAGCAATTGAAGACTATTCTCATCAATTCCGTCGTCCTGAAGGTTGCTTTCTTGATATCAAATACCCCGAGCAAATCGAAAGACGTCTTGCTAGTTTTGGTGATGCCGACGATATCGACTATCTTGTTGTGAGTGATGGTGAATCCATTCTCGGTATAGGTGACCAAGGTACCGGTGGTATTGGTATCTCTATTGCTAAACTTGCTTTGATGACTCTCTGTGGTGGTATCCATCCAAATAGAGGTATTCCTGTTGTGTTGGATGTCGGCACTGACCGTGAATCCCTTTTGAACGATCCTTTGTATATGGGTAACCGTTTCCGTAGAGTTCGTGGTGAGGCTTACGACGATTTCATGGAACAATTCATCAAATCTGTCAAGAAACTCTTCCCCAAGGCTATTGTCCATTTTGAAGATTTTGGTGTTAAAAACGCTCGTCGTATTTTGCACAAGTATCGATCTGAACTCCCTTGTTTTAATGATGATATCCAAGGAACCGGTGCTGTCACTCTCTCGGCCATCACTTCCGCTCTTAAAACCCTTGATGCTGAAATTACTGATACCCGAATCCTAGTCTACGGTGCCGGTTCTGCTGGTATTGGTATTGCCGAACAAATCACTGATCACTTGGTAACCAAAGGCTTGTCCTATGAAGATGCCTGTAAACAGATTTGGCTCATTGACCGTTTTGGCTTGCTTTCCGAAGAGTCTAAAGATGTTTCAGATGGCCAACGTCCTTACCTTGTTTCTGCTGCCGATGCTGCTGGCTATGATAACTCCAACTTGACTGAGATCATTTCCCACTTTAAACCCCATGTCTTGATTGGCACTTCTACCCAACATGGTGCTTTTACTGAAGACGCCGTCAAGGAAATGAACCGTCACGTTGAGCGCCCCATCATTCTTCCTTTGTCCAACCCTACTCGTCTTCACGAAGCTGTGCCTGCCGATTTGCTGAAATGGACTTCAGGCTCTGCGCTTGTCGCTACCGGTTCTCCTTTCCCTCCTGTCTATGGCCGCATCATTTCTGAAAACAACAACTGTTTCTCTTTTCCAGGAATTGGTTTGGGCGCTGTTCTTTCTCGCTCCAGCACCATCACCAAGAACATGATTGCTGCCTCTGTCGAGGCTCTTGCCGAGCTTGCTCCTATTCTGAAAGATCCCCACGGAGGCTTGTTGCCGGATCTACATGACATTCGCAAAGTTTCCGAGATCGTTGCCACGGCCGTTGTGAAGCAGGCTGTCAAAGACGGCGTTGCTCGCGTCGAAGACGAGGTCAGTCCGGGCACCAACGAGAAGGTGAAGCTTCCCACGTCCGACGCCGAGCTTCGCCGATGGGTCTTCAACCAGATGTGGAAGCCCGAGTACAGGCCGCTGCTGAAGACCGAGGACTCTGGCGATTTATAAATTAAAGATTAGTTGAAATAAAGCACACTTTTATATTTTGTTTACAGCGCAAACGCTTCAAATTGATTACATGTCGGATCCGGTCTGGGCCAGTTCTCGGGCGGCGACTGTTTCATGAGCTGGAACCAAACCGCGTCCGTGTTGACGCTGTTCAACGCCTGTTCGAGGTCTTTGTGCGAGCCAACCATTGGCGAGACTGTCGCCAGCATGTCGGAGTACGTTTTCTTGTCGAGACGCCCGTGCTTCAATGCCGAAACCACAAACTCGACGGCACAGTTCTTGACTGTTTGGCTGCTTGGCTGATGGCTGGTCAAAAGGAACCGGATCTTGGGCCAGACTTGGGCGATTCTGGAGCTCATGAATTCGCCGGCAAGCTCAACAACCAACGCCACGACAATCAATGCTCGTTTACTGTTTTCCGGAGTCGGATCATCAAGCTCGTGCACTAGTATTGGCCAGATGTTGTTGACGATTGGGAGAAACAGCTCTGTTGTGTTTTCGTCGTCAATCGTGCTCTTCTTCTCTCTTTCATAAACCCTTATCGATTCATTGCTTCCCGTCGCCAAAATCGGCAGTCCTGTTTCTAAAAGTTCAAGAAGTTTGCGTCGTAGTGTTGGAGATTCATGGAGCATGAATCTGTCGCTATATTCCACAATTTGTTTGACAAGTTGCCATGTTTTTTGGGGAATTGGAAGTTTCCATTCATCTTTTTTTTTCGACTTTGGCTCTTCATCGCTTTCTGGTTTCGTTTCTTGCTCGTGTTCCTCCTGCTCTTTTTCGGCATCTCCAAAAGGTTTGTTTGGATGCTTTTCCATCTCTTGAAACTTTTCCTTCATAAAAAGCTCTTCGTTTGTGACTGCCGGTCTATCAAGAACTTTCATCAATTCTTCAAAACTTGTAATATGCAAACCGTCACTTTTTTGTTCGTCGTCATCACCGTCATTTTTGCCTTCAATCATGTTGATTTCCTTCAAATACCCAACCTTTGTTTCTTGTACAATAGACTTCAGCGCAACAAATACCCCTTCCACAATCGATTTGTATCCATGGTAGTTATCCAAAATTGTAAATAACGACGCAACAATGTCATCCAAATATGGCAAAATCTGTGGCCCGGATACCGCCACAATTGTCGACAAACTGACAGGTCCTTGTGGAGAAAAGTCAAGCGTGTTGAGTTTCAATGACAACGAGTCAATCACGTAGTCATAATTACAAACAATCATCTCACGAACGTTTTTGTACCCACAAGACTGTGCAATTGTAATTAATGTATTTTGTGCTGCTGACCGTATTGGTCCTGAACATGTCAATGTGGTGCTAGATGTTGTTGAAACCGAACCTAAAATATCAATCAATGGATATAGTACATCCATCAACTGTTGTCGGAAGTCTTTTCCCATATATTTGCTAACCAATGCTAATCCTTTCAATGCATTTGCTGTCAATACATCATTAAACCGTTCAAACTCTTGTGGCTTGTTGTTGGAAATTAACATTTGATTAGATGTAGCCATATTCAACTGATTGACACAAAATGTATACATTTCAACTACCAAATCTTCTTTGGCGGCACGAGAAATTGTTTGCGAAACATCATCATCATTTGTCATACTAGAATCTTCAATCAGCCATTCATCTTCAACTTCTGTTTGAGCAACAGTTTCTATAACCATTCCTTCAAACGAATTAACAACCAGCCATGATGCCAACACCTTTGCTGCAGATTGTTGTTCTTGTTCTTGTTGCATATCAAGTTGTTCAAACAATTGCTGAACAACAGTTTGTGCATTTGGTACAAGTTTTCCAAGTGTCACCACAAGATCTGCAAGTTTATGTTCAACATCTGCCGTGATTGAAATATCAATTCCAAAATCTTTAAAAGAGTACGG
>JAJLVH010000932.1:0-12811 GCA_030570155.1 Magnusiomyces magnusii
ATATATATTTCATCAATCTTTTACATTTTTACATTTCTATAGTTTTACGCCCTTTTTTACTTTATTGCTGATACAAGAGTAAATATAACAATTTTGAACTGGTTGCGTAAAAATCCAGTAGACTTTTTTTTTCAAATTGTGTTAATGTAAAATTGAGTAGATCACTTTTATAAAAAAAATAAATTTTTCACATAAATAAACATTAAATTCTTTTTATTTATTTTTGGTAAAGAGTGAAATCGCTGATACATTGGCTAGTGTATGTTACCAAAAGTTCTGAATCGTTGGTGGTACAAAAAAAAAAAAGGTTAATAATTAAATAACAATAAAGATGAACATTGATACAATAATACCAATTTTTATTAATTCAACTAGCTAATTATCGTTGTTTGTTTTCATTGACATCATTAATTGTCTTGTATATACATATAAATAAAACCATTACAAGGTTATCCTGTTAATCACACAACCCATATCATATTTGAATCAACGCCTCTTTGATTATTTTAATCACAAATTGAACCATGAATACCAACTGTTTTTATTCTATTCTTATATTTTTCCTATTAAATACTACATTGTACACAAACTCTAAATGCTTTTAGTTGTACTCTAATCTAACAACACTTCTTATACCAATACGTAAAAAAACAGAAGGATTATTATCATAACCATATCAAACACTTTTCAGCTTGTGTGCTTTTCATAATCCGTCTATAGAAGCTTTCGTTAAACTTCATTAGAATGGTACAATTGGCTATTCCAACCGTCTTATTAACTAGTGCTGTTACTTTAATCACTACTCTTTCTAATCTTGAACTCAAAACCAAAATTTCTGGTCACATGCTTTTCTCTAGAGTTTTTTTTTTTGGTTATTCTAAACTTGCTGAAAGGAAAATGGTTATTATTACCTTTCTAAAAACTATACTTGATGATAACATAATTGCTTTTTATTCTGAAAACCCTCACCATAGACATCTTTACGAAAATTTTGTCATCCATCCGTTTTTGGACAATAAGATTCTTATCATGTACTAATGGTAAAGCTGTTGGCACAGAGTTTGGTACTAGTTTTGTCAAGATTTCACCTGCTCATGATTCTAATGATTCTAATGGTTAATATATTAAATTATGATGGTAAAAAAAAAAGTATTTTTTTCATAGACTCTGAAGACAATTCGACAACTATTCTTTTCTGCGCCAAATCTAATTATTTCAAAGACATTCCAAAATAAGTTTTTTTTTTTTTTTTTTTTTTCCAAATGGCTTTTAAATTTCCAAGACTGGTGTGTTTCTAAATATCTTTTGTGGTCACGATCGTAAACCTGGAAAAAGTATTGTTTAAAAGTATACTTTTGAAAAAAAAGAAACAGGTTTTTTTGGATATTTGGGTTTGTTCCAATGTTTTGACTTTTTTCGGTTTTTAGTTGGCCAAAAAAACTATTCAAGACCTTGAAAAACTTTTATAGAATACATCTTTTTTTAAAATCTGGTTAAGATTGTTTCACTTTTTTTTTTGGATTACTTGTATGATATTGCTTGGTAAAGGTTTGTTTACAAAAGTTTTTCTGTCGTCCTGTTGACCGTGAAGCTCAAGATAAAAAAATTGTCTACATTTCTTGGTAAAGGCTATATTTAAAGAAATTGTCAAAGCTGAAACTATAGTACTTTTAGATTTGCGCTTTTTGTGTTTATGTAACTTGTGAAAAGATTTATCAAGCTACAAAGTTTGTTTTCATGATATTGTAAACAGTGTTATTATTATGCAAAAGGCCTCTAAACAATCACAAGTTTTTGATACTGTTGATAATTTACACTCTGGTTCTATTTTTGTTATCGTCAAAAAACATGTTAATTTTGATGTTGAAATTTTAAAAAAACAACTGTATTTTAATTAATTTATTTTCATTTACAAATCTATAATAAAAAGATTTTTTAAAATGCCCATCCAACCATAAAAGCAGGTGTAACATTCGACTCTTCATCCAAATCTTGAGTTTCAAAAACCGCATCAAAAGATTCAAACTCCAAAGCAGGAGGTGCCTTAAGTCTTCTTTTTTGTTCGGCTTGCATCAAAGTACCATATGACATATCCAAAAAGTCTTCCATATTGTAACTTTCCTTTGTAAATTGTTCTGAAATGACGCGTGCCAAAGTTGCAACGTTTGGATGATAATGGGTTTGCAAAGATTGTAATTCCCAAAGCGATGAATCAATAGCGTTAGTAAGCAATGGATCAGTTTCCTTGTTATCAAATGGATCTTGGAATCCGTCAGCAGTCAAAGAATAGTCTGGTCGTTGAATCATAATCATACAAGAAGGGTGCTTCTTGAGTAAATTATAAATAAAAGGAACAACAGCAACAATTGCAGCAGGAGGAGCATACAACGCTAATCTAGAAAGCTTTTTAATAAATGATGCAATCACATTTGCAGCAGTATGTGTAGAAGACAAAAACAAGTCAACCAAACGCAAAAATCTTGATCGGTACTTGACATGTAAAATTGAAGCATCAAAAAGTTCATACAACTTGGTATAAAAGTTTGGGTATTCAAGATTGTATTTTTGCATCAAGGAAAATAAACCGTTAAGAGCCAAAATAGAAATTGGGCCACCAGCATCGTAAGCATTGGTTAAGAAATCCAACAGCATTTGAGGTTGAATCATATTTGGAATGATAGCTTTATGAAGGATTTGAAGAATATCCTTGTATTGGTCATAAGAAACAGGAAGTTTAAAGGCAGAAACCCAACATTTCTGGAAAACCGTTTTATGAGAAGAAAGACGAAGTGGAGAAGAAATAAGACGGGTAGGATTAACATATTTTTTAGGGATTTCCAAGTAAAAAGTGTTTATTTGGTCATCAGAATCAGGAAATAGTGATGAAATTTTAGAAAGCATATCAAATAGTCGAACAGAAGCAATAGCAGCAGTAGCTTTAAAATCAGCATCTTCAAGTTTCTTTTGTTCAACCAACAAATCAACAAGCAAATCATCAACCAAGTTCATGAAGTAGTATCTGATGTCGTCATATTCGATGATGTATTTATCCATAACTTCTTCAATAGCGGTATCTACATGAGCAGAAGAATCAGCAAACAAAAGAGCTTCAAATGTGTTTAAAAGAAGAGCTTTTGGAAAAAAGATTTCGTCTAAAGCATAATGGGAATTCTCGACTTTGGCAAGACGAAACACGATTTGAATTGCCAAAGCTTGAATGGTATCATTTTGGCTTGTTTTAAGAGCCTTGAACAACAGGTTTTTAAACTCCAAGTATCGTTCACCCAACCATTCTGTGACCTTTTGCTGAGCAGGTGTCATAGAAGGAAAAGAACGTAGCTGCTTCTTTTTCAACAATTTGCCAAAAATCTTAAACAACGAAGAAATAAGAGCAATGGTGATCTTAGAATCACTAGAATCTTCATTTTGAATGCTTTCATCCAGAGTTTCGATCAAAGAAACAAGTGAATTGTAGTTCTTGGGAGATGCTAGAATCTCTGTTTCTAAGCGGGTAATCTCGTTGGTATCAAGACTGTCAGTTTTTGCCACCGGTGCCTCTTTTACCACTCTGGCCTTTTTGGCGTCGTGTCCTTTTTGCGCAACCGTGTCTTTTCGTTTTGCCATGGCTGCAACTTTCGGTTTGTGATGTTTTCGTGAAAAAAAAATTAAAAAATTAAAAAAATTTATTTTAATCAGCACAGCCGTGTGTCACGTGACTATATAATGCATTACATTCTGTGTCATGACATAGTTTTAAAAACATAGTACACACTGTGTCATACATCAGTGTAACAACCTATGGCACAAGAACCACGGCCTCTGATTGGCTGGAATCCGGCAATCCACACCCTACTGGCTGCTTGGTTTCCACTCAAATTTCCCACCTCCCACAAACCTTTTCTTATTCCACTCTTTTGCCTCCTTTTAGTTCCTACCAAAGCGTCCATCCCCGGAATCCCGTTTTTGTTTTGAAATCCTCGTCCAGCTATCTACACAAACCACTTCCAAAATGAGTCTTCGTGTTGCTTCTCGATCTTTGGGTATGTCTTTTTCAGATGCAAGTCTGTGTTTTCGTTGGTTTGGTTGGCTGGTTTTTTGACCTGTGTGAAGGTGTCCAATCATCAGCCAGTATTAGCTGAAGAAAAAAAAATTACCACCATTCATGACCAAAATTTTACCATTGCAGTTATTAACTTTTGCTCTACTTTTTCTTCAGCTGCCGCCCGTCCTGCTCTTGCTGCTCGTCCAATTGTCGGTGCTGCTCCGTATGTTTTTGTCTAATTGGACTCGGCCATGCCGTCCAAAACGTCTTTCAACTCGTGTTTTTCGGTTAAACTAACATTAAAGATACCTTTTTTTTTTTTTTAAACAACTATGTCAAACTGCAAATTCAGCAAGAATCGTTTGGTTTCTATGGTTTTATTGATGTCAAGACTTCAATTCAACCATTTCACTGTTTTTCAAATACCCAAATTATCATCCTAATCAACTATTCTTGCTGAATTGTGATATTTGATTATACTTGTTTTTTCATTATTCTTCTTTTAGTTCCCTTATCCGTCTTTACTCTTCCGAGGTTGACCCCAAGGCCAAGGCTTCTTCTATCCTTTCTGCCCTCCCTGGTAACAGCCTTGTTTCCAAGACTGGTATCCTTGCTACTGCTGCCGCAGCTGGTGTTTACACCATCTCCAACGGTCTCTACGTCGTCAACGCCGAAACCTGCGTTGCTTCTGTCTTTGCCGCTTTCCTCGTTGTCTTTTCCAAGACTGTTGCTCCCGCTTACAAGGAATGGGCTGAGTCTTACATTGACAACGTCAAGAAGGTCTTGAACCAGGCCCGTGATACCCACACTGCTGCCGTCAAGGAAAGAATCGAAACCGTCAACAAGGTCAAGGACGTTGTTCCCATTACCCAGTCTCTTTTCGCTGTCTCTAAGGAGACTGTTGAGCTTGAAGCCAAGGCTTTCGAACTTAAGCAAAAGGTTGAATTTGCTCATGAAGCCAAGTCTGTTCTTGACTCTTGGGTCAGATACGAAGCCCAAGTCCGTAAGAAAGAACAAGAAGCTCTTGCTCAATCTGTTATTGACAAGGTCAACAGCCAAGTCCAGGACCCTGCTTTCCAATCCAAGCTTCTTAAGCAAGCCATCACTGAGGTTGAAAAGATTTTCTCCAAGGTTTAAATTTCTTTCTAACCCATTTCTTTTTTTTTTTTCTTTCTTTTTGATGAAGTATTTTTTCATGTATAAAGACAAGACAAAAAAAAAAAAGTGATTGTAGATTTTAAGAACAATATGGTATCATTCATAAAATAACACACACACATATATATATTTACTCTTTTTTTCCAAAACAGTCAATAAATTATCTATCCTTTTCGTTTTTTGTTGCAATTTGTAAAAAAAAAAATGAATAGTTGAAAGACCAGTAACGGTGAAAAACTGCGGAGGTGAGAAAAATGTATCATGTGATATTGTAATACATTTACATGTGATGTGCGGCTAATGATTTTATGAAAAAATTTTATTTTCAAAAAGTTTTTTTTTTTTTTTTCAAAAAATTTCGGTTTTATTTTTGTCAATATAAAATCAATAAAAGTAAAAAAATAAAAATAAAATGGTTAAACGTAAAACCAAAAGTGTCAACGGAAAGGCTTTGGCAAAGTCAAAAAAGAATACCAAAGAGGTTGAAACTTTACCAGAAGACAACAGTACCATTGATAATACCAATAATAATAATGAGAACAAGAACGAGAATACGAATGGATTTATAAAAATGATAACTGAACGGCCGCAGGATCTTTTAGTATCTACAACAGTTGAAGAACAAGAAACGCTTGGGTTGATCAAGAGTGTTTTAGACCCGATCGCATCTGAGTACTCAGTGTTTGAGGAGGTGCATTTGGAAGGGTTAGATATCGAACAAGTTTGGGCACAAGCGCAGATGATTGTTGAAGGTGTTTTGGATAAGGTTGTGCAAGAGCAAGTTCCGGAATTGATTCAACAAGGTGTGATTAAAGCAGATTCGTTTAGTCCTATTGATATTGGTGATAGCGAAGACGAAGAAAACAGTGAAGAAAACAGTGAAAGTGAAAGTGAGCAAGACGAAAACGAGGAAGAAGAAGAAAGTGAAGAAAAGGTTGAAGGCGAAGAAAACGAAATTAAAGGATCTGATGAATCTGATTTTGATGTCGATATGGAACAAGATGATTACCAAGATTCCGATATTGATATGGAAGGTGAAAAAGAAAATAAGGAAGAAGAAAATAATGACGAAGAAGAAGAAGAAGACGAAGACGAAGACGAAGAAGACGAAACAGAAGCTGCTAAAGAATTGAATGATGATTTCTTTAAACTTGAAGCTTTCAAAAAACAAATTGCAGCTCTTGATCAATTGGCCGAAAACAACGAAAATGACGATGATGACGAAGAAGAAATTGACTATTTCGCTGATCCAAGTGCGCCTTCATCAGGTGTCAGCAAACCACAAGAAGATCCTAATGAAGATGACGGCGATGGTATGGATGCTTTGAAATATAACGATTTCTTTGCACCACCCAAAAAGAAACGCGATTATAGCAAACGGGCTAGCAATTTCAAGCAAAAGAAATACAACAAGAATGCTGCCAACAAAAAGAATAAAGAAGAAGACGAGTTTTCCGGATTTGGTTTAGAAGCTGATGAGCAAGAATATGAAAAAGCAATGAGTTCAGTTCGAAAGGATTTGTTTGAAGAAGAAGACGAAGAAGAAGCTGGTAATGGACCAAGTGGTAAAGAGATTCTTTCTACCCTTGAAAAGCAGCAACTAGAACTTCAACGCCAGATTGAAAAGTACGAATCCGAAAACGTTGGCTCGAAAACTTGGGAAATGAAGGGTGAAGCTAAAGCCAAAGACCGTCCATTAAATTCATTAGTTGAATCTGAACTTGATTTCGAACGTTCTCGTAAACCAGCACCTGTAATTACCCAAGAAGTGATGGACGATCTTGAAGAATTGATCAGAAAGCGAATCAAAAAGGGCGATTTTGATGATTTACCTCGTCGTTTACCTGACAGCATTCAAGAATTTCGACCTAGCAAACTTGCAGACGTTCAAGAAACCAAATCCAAGAAATCGCTTGGTGAACTTTATGAAGAAGACTTTTTGCGTGAAAATGATCCAGATGCTTTTGAAGCCAAGCAAAATGAACAACTTGATGCAGTTCATCAAGAAGTCATCAACATGTTTAATAACTTGACACATAAACTCGACAGTCTGTCAGCATGGCATTATACCCCCAAAGCACCTACCCCAAGCATTTCCATTGTTGCAGAAGCACCTGCCATTTCTATGGAAGATGCACAACCTACTGCATTGTCTGCTGAAGCCATGTTGGCTCCTCAAGAAGTTTATAAACCTGAAGCCAACAAGTCGAACCGTGATGAGGTTATTGGACCTGACGGTTTGCCCATCACCAAGGCAGAAATGAGTCGTGAAGACAAGAAACGTCTTCGCCGCAGAATCAAGACCCGTAAGGCCAAGTCGTTCCAAGAAAAGGAAGAACGACAACGATCGATGGCCCAAAAGAAGGGATCCAAGGCCGAAGTCATGGAGACTCTTAAGAAGGGTAACGTTACAATTATCGATAAGAAGGGTGATAAGAGAGATATTAGTGGCAAACTTAAGACAGATAAAGGACCGGTTCAGATTAATCAACTTCGACTATAAGCTTTTTTAATTTGGTTTAAATCATTAGTTTGATATTTAGTTTGAATATAAAAAAAAGATTTTCACATTTTATTTTCTTTATTTTTTTTTAACTTTTAACTTTTTATTCTTTTTATTTTTTTTATCAGTTTAAAAAAATAAATAAATAAATAACAAAATGAAAATAAACGTGTTTAAGACTGTTTTGATATATTCAAGACGTCAATTGATCAACAAAAGTAAGTTTTTTATTCTTCGTCGTCTTCGTTTATTCCATTTATTAACAATAAAACAAGAGTTTTCAACGTTTAGAAAATGTGGCATTGCAAGTAACTTTGGAATGCCAGCCATGTCGCCATCAATGACAGAAGGCGGGATAGTAGATTGGAAATTTAAAGAAGGTGAGTTTGATAACTAGTTGGTTAGTTATCTTTTTATTTATGTATTTTATTTATTTGTATTGACTTGTTTATTGTTTTTTGTTATTAGGAGATTCGTTTTCTGCCGGCGATATCTTGTTAGAAATCGAAACGGATAAAGCTCAAATTGATGTTGAAGCTCAAAGCGATGGAGTTTTAGCAAAAGTTTATGTATGTTTTTTTTTAAAAGAAATTCAATACAATACTAGAATACTAATTATTTTTTAGATCCCTGCTGGAGTAACTGGAATTCCAGTCGGAAAAACTATTGCAATTGTAACAGATCCTGGTGATGATCTTGAATCATTAAACATTCCAGAGATTACTCAAGATTGTGGAAATTATTCTTTGAAAGGTAGTGAATTCAAGAATAAAAAAGAAGAAAATGGTTCAGAATTGAAAGATGACCAAAATCATGACCATCTTAAAGCTAACATCCATCACATTAGTTTGATTCCGTCTTCAATTGTCGACTCGTCTTCAATTGTCGACTATCCTATTGTAGAAACTTCAGTCAACACATTTGATCCAGTTGCTTTTTCTTCTCTCGAACATGACCATATTTTCCAACATGAACCTCTTCTTCCAACCGAACTTCACTCTACTGAACCTTCTCTTTCAACCAAATTTCGTCACCAAACTGAACTCCACTCAAACCAACTTTCGTTCACATTCACAAAAAAATATACAGAAGCGATTTCATCCCACAGTTCTCAACCGCCGGTCATAACCACGCTTTACACAGTCGCAGCTCTCACAAACCTCCGCAACAATATCCAAGTTTCTTCAAGTGCTTCCATTTCTCTCAAGTTTTTGATCGATAAAGCGTCTAATAAAGCTTTCTTGGATGCTTGTGGGTGTAAACCTTTTGAAAATGGTGAAAATGGAAATGTTGATCAACTTCCATTTACAATTACACTTAAATATCCTTCCAACTCCACTCACTTGACTTTTTCACATCCCAAAAACAATCAATCTGCCATCATTCCAACCGACGAATTTTTAAAAGTGGACGTCACACTTAATATCGAATGTCAAGATTCTAAAGTTATGGCAGACGTGTATTTGAATAGGTTGGGATATTATTTGGCAAAAGGTATCGATGAATTGGTTTTATAATTTTTTTATTTTATTTAAAATTTTGTAAACATGAAAAGTACACATTCTCAATAAACCTGCTAAACTCACACTCAAGCATCATCATTACCTGTATTCTTCTTTTCCATAAGCGCTCTATACCCTTCAATAAACCGTTCTCTTTCCTGCTGAAGCATGTACCGTTTCGCCATACTGCCTGCGTTTTTGGGAATACTGCTCAACAGCTTTTTGGGAACCCGCAAAGTGGGCGGCGCATCGGCAACTTCTCCAAACTTAGGTTTATCCTTTTTATGTTCTAAATGTGCCCAAGGATCGGGTGATCGTTCACGTTTTTTGGACCCTTTTTTGTTACGAGAATTTCTTAATCGTCCTTGTGAATCAATATCTTCTTCCTCTTCTTCTTCTTCTTCTTCTTCTTCTTCTTCTTCTTCATTGTTGTTGGTTTTTTTTTTTCCTAATCCTTCAATCTTGACTTTGGACTTTTTGGCATGGACTAAAGGTAAAGCTTCATTCACACGTCTATTGAAATCGAACCACGACTCGCCTGGCTCCATTTTAAGACCTTTTATAACTTGATCTTTTTGGATCTCTACTTTGTTTTTTTGGTTCTTCTTCTTCTTCTTCTTTGGCATTCCATTGGTATCGTTTGCATTTGAACCATTTAATTCGGATGTACCGTCATCTAGTTGATGCAATATGCTTCCAACAGGTTTTCCTAATGCTCGCTGTTCCTTCACTTTATCACTAAATTCCATAAACTCTCTAAACGATTTGGGTGTATCATCATCTTGATTTCTATTTTTACGAGCCTTATTTCGTTTACGTCTCTTGGTATCAAGTTCGGTATTTGACGTCTTGTGACTATTGTTATAGCTATTGTTATTATTATTGTTAATAACTAATCTTTCAATAAATATCTAAAAATAAAAATAAAACTTACTCAACTTGTTTTCGTTTCAATCGATTCACTTTTTTCACCATTTTCAATTCTTGTCAAAAAAAAAAAAAAAACTTTAAAAAAAAAAAAAAAAAAACTTTTAAATCACGTTCAACACAGCCGCACCATTTCACAGACACTTATTTTTGGCCTACAAAGTTTACAAACCTTCATTCTATTCAAACGCTTCAGCTGCCTCAATCTGTGCTTCTGTCGCAATTTCCAAAATAATTGGCAAAGCCAATGTAGACCTGTTGTCGTTATCTTTAAAACTGAGCTTTGTAGATCCCGTGATTCCATCCATAGTCTCAAAAACACAAACTTCTTCTTGCAACTTTTTAAAAGAAACCCACCCACGGCCAGGCAAAAACAAACGGCGATAATTCTTGTGTTTTGATTCCAAAAGTTTTTCCTTGATTTCGTCTAATGACATAATCACTGGCTGTTTGTTTGAATCTTCGTGCAAAGGTTTTGGCTCTTCAATGTTTTCTTTATTAGATTTTTTGGCGTCATTCTTGGAAACGATACAGTCAACTTTGGCAGCTTCAGTCTTGGTCGGTGAATTTATTGGTGAATCCATTGATGAATTTATTGATGATTTGTCAATCTTTTCATTAAACCAAGCCATGGATTGAATCCATTCTTGCCGGCCTTCAGCAGTAAAAAGCTTTTTGTTTGGTTCCTTAATATCTAAAAAAATAAACCGTTGATAAATTGTTAATAGATCGCTAATAATCAATAAAAAAAGTGCTCATAAAATCTACTTAAACCATCAGTTTTTTCAATAGATTTAGTAATGTTCGAATCGACATTTGATAAATTGTCTGTAATCATAATTGAATTTGGTGATACAACTTGAATATTATGACAATACTTGTTATTGTATCGAACATTTTGTTTACCAGATATAGAATTGAGATAGCGATGACCAAGGCTGCCGTACTTGTAATATCTAAAACCTTGAGTATTGCCATCCAATATAAACGAACTGAGTCTATTATAACATTTGAATCCTCCAGGCTTGTGATTTCTAACAGCTTGTGACAAACCCGACAAATCACTAGATTTAAATTCTTTCAAAACTAATGGATTTGAATCAACATCCAATTCTAAACATTTACCAACAAGATCCGAAATTTCACACTTGATATCAACAAATTCCTTTCGAAGAGATTCCAGCCGAGTTTCAAAATCAGTGCTTCGAGCCTTGACTCGACAATCCGATTGTGTAGTCACACCCGAAAATAGAACCATCATTTTGATAAACCAAGTCTTGGTATAGGCATTAAAGAGACAAAACAAAACGCTGATGCTAGCAAATGATAAAGTATTGAAACAAAGAAAAAACGGATTTCTGTTTCCTTTTTTATTTAAATCTAAATGTTCAAATGAAGAAAAAGCCAATACTTGGGGTGCTTTATAATAACAACCATAACGAGAATCGAGTAGAATCCAGGCTTGTATGAAAAATAATAGTAAGAAAGCACTAATCGTTAACTGAGACTTTGTAAAGAAAAGTCGAGGAAATTTGTCAGAGTCAATTGCATGAGTAAATTTGTGTGTCATTATTAAATTGGTTTGACATAAACAAATTAGTTTTGACGATAATTTACATTTAAATAATATTGGAGGTTTAAAAACTTCAGCACACCAAAAACGTTGTTTAATTGTTAAAAAACAAAACCAAGATTCATTTACCACTTTACTATACTAACTTGGTATTTTATAATAACACTATAAACCCAAAGTTTGCCATACAATCAAACTGAAGCAACGACATTAGCGTTGCACCATTCGGTAAGTGTGAATAGAAATGGCAAATGATGATGGGAAAAAGTTAAATTAAGTTCGTCAAATATAGAATTTGTATGTGCTGATGCATCTAGAAAGAAGTTTATTTCAAGTTGAAAAAAATGGAGATTGACGATTTTAATAATTTTTACAATTCTTAAAAATAATTGTTGAATAATTGTTAAACAAACGAATAAAGTTTATATCAGACTTAAACTTATACGAACGCGCAACAAAGATATTTGATCATTTGTTTATATTAATTTATATATAAAAATGAGTAATTGACCAATGATGAGAAAGAAAATTATACATTTAATATTTTAGTCCAAAAGTCCAAAATGGTGCAATTTCCTTTTTGTTTTTTTTTTTGTTTTTTTTTATTTTTTTTATCCATTTTTATTATAAAACAATGATCAATTGGAAATAGCCGGTTGTTTTTTTTTTTTTTTTTTTTATGATTATTATTTCTTATCATGATTTTTTAATATAAACTTCATCACTGTTTATGAAAACTGTCTTTAAAGAGTTGATACTTTAATTTTTAATTTTTTACCAATCAAAATAACAGCAAATACTTTTGACTGTGGCACAAAAAAAACTAAATTAAAACCACAAAAATTAAAAATATAAATAAAATAAAAATTGTTTTTAATTTTTTTTTTTTTTTTTTTTAAAGTTTAAATTTAATATTTACGTCATAGTACACGCCTTGTGAAAACGTAACTTGTAAATTTTCTTATCACACTGTCAAATCCTTTTTAATTTATATTCACATTTGATTAATAATTTAAAAAATAGATTAACCAATTAAAATAGCTGGCAATAGTGAAAAGTTTTTTTGTAGCGAATAACATGAATTTTGTTTGGTTGAAAAGTGTCGT
>JAJLVH010000934.1:0-12781 GCA_030570155.1 Magnusiomyces magnusii
GTTCTTGTCCACGGTGAACCCGAGAGAAACGATATGGTTCAATACTTTGGTGAGAAGTTGAAGGGTTTCGCTTTCACTCAAAACGGTTGGGTTCAATCTTACGGTTCCAGATACGTTCGTCCTCCTATCATTGTTGGTGATGTTTCTAGACCTGAGGCCATGACTGTTAAGGAGTCTAAGTACGCTCAGTCTATTACCAAGAAGCCCATGAAGGGTATGCTTACTGGTCCTGTTACCATTCTCAGATGGTCTTTCCCCAGAGATGACATTTCTCTTAAGGACCAATCTCTCCAGCTCGCTCTTGCTCTTAGAGACGAAGTCAACGATCTTGAGGCTGCTGGTGTCAAGGTCATTCAGGTTGATGAGCCTGCTATCCGTGAGGGTCTTCCTCTTAGAAAGGGTGCCGAGCGTGATGCTTACGTTCAATGGGCTCCTCTTTCTTTCAAGCTCGCCACCTCTGGTGTTGACAACGATACTCAGATCCACTCTCATTTCTGTTACTCTGATCTTGACCCTGCTCACATTAAGGCTCTTGATGCTGATGTTGTCTCTATTGAGTTCTCCAAGAAGGACGACTCCAAGTACATCCAGGAGTTTTCCAACTACCCCAACCATATTGGTCTTGGTCTTTTCGATATCCACTCTCCTCGTGTTCCTCCTACTCAAGAATTCGAGACCCGTATCTCTGAAATTCTCAAGGTCTACCCCAAGGAGAACCTTTGGATCAACCCTGACTGTGGTCTCAAGACCAGAAAGTGGGATGAGACCAAGAGACAGCTTGGTAACATGGTTAACGCCGCCAAGGAGTACCGTGCTAAATACTCTAACTAAGCGTTTATTCAACATTCAACATTCAACATGATTCTTTTGCATGTTTAGTTTTGGGATTTCAACATCATTTAGTCATGACGGGAAGGGGTTCTCTAGGACGAAATGGTTTGTTGGAAAGTCAACTAGGCGTTCCCTACAACTTTTTGTATATTTTTTATGACTTTTTTTTACTTTGTTATGACTTGTATATTTTTTTATTTGTAACGACTTCCTCAACGGAGATTTTAATGTGATTTTATTTTGATTTTTAAAAAACTTTAATTCGTAACCAAATTTCTGTTAAATGGACGTCTTCTTTTTGACTTTAGGTCTTCACTTGTGAAACTTGAGCTGGAGTCGATAGACATGTTTTCTTCAGGCTCTCGCACAAAATTGCTGATTGAGTCTTCGAGATACACAGTGTTACTAGACAGTGCGTAGTTTAGTGAAACATCAATATTATAATGAGCTTTTCGTTCTTCTGCTTGTGACGCTTTAGGTTCCGATTCTTTGTTTTTTTGAGACTCTGTGTCTTCCTTAAACTGCTGTCCTTGCGATGGAGAATATGTAGAAAGAGCACAGGCTGTTTGCAGCGACTGATTCAAAGATAATGCTATCGACAACACTCTGTTTTGGATAATTGAATGAATTGCTGGAGCCATGTAAATGTTTTCACCAACAACAAAGTATGTCGAAATTGGTCGCGTCACGTCAGGACTCAAACGTTCCTGTTTTCGAATAATCCACAAAATCGGTTCATGTGTAATTGCCACCACAAACTCAAGGCCTTTCATATTCTGCAATTTGGTGTAAAGATCGCTCCCTGAGTGCATATCATTATACTGACTTTGCATTTTCAAGACTTGGTTGTTAGACGTTCTGTCGTAAAATGGACTAAATGAAAAGTATTCTAAAACGTTATCTGTTCGCAGTCCATTTTCTTGAATCCATTCGGGATGTTTCCACTGAACTTCGTCCAATGGACCGTTGTTTGCGTTTGGTTCCATAATGTGTTTTTGTGTGAAATTGAAAAGTAATATGGATGGAAGGTTGTGTAACTAAAACAACTATTATTGTTAAAAAACATACATACATATGTATTTATTGATTTTTTTATTTTATTTTATTGTATTTTTACAAAATCTGTCTGGCAATACCAGCACCTCCAAGAGTCGAACTAGTCATGAATTCCTGGCCCTTCAAAGCAGCCAATCCATAGCATGCACTTGCAATGGTGAACATGATGGCAACAGCCAAGAGTGATGTAACCATTGCGGCGCAAGAAATGTATTGAATGGCAGCCATGCTTCATCAAAACATGTTAGAACATTTACTTCATAACAAATGACCAAAAAAGTATTGTACTTACCCCAAATAAAAGCCTGCCCTTGGAAGATTTTGATTGAACATGCGAATAAAGTTGGAAAATCGATCAGTCAAGGGACAAATACGTAGTAGGAATGGGATTTCAACAAACACGACGATCAATCCTTGCACACTAAACAAATCGTTAGCACAGGCTCACAACGTTTTGAACAACCAATACTTACATGCAAATGATTGAAAATGCAATGACCCAATTGACATGGAAAATGTTTGCAATACCTAAGGCAATGCAGAGAATGATACTAATAATCCCGACCCTTTAAAAAAAGTTAATGAGAATTCTCTAGTGTTTCCCAATCGCTCTAAAGCATACCATTGACCGTAGATACTAAACAAAAATAAGTAAATAGCAAGTTAGAATTAAAAATTTCAATAAAATCAAAAACTTGACTGATACACACCTAAAATTTCGAGTCTGCAACTCGTCTGCGAATGTCATTTTGAACTAGAGTCGTGGATATTTTAGGCCAAAGTGACAAGAAGCGTTTAGGCATTTTTAATCGATCTCAGCCTTGTCCACGTCACACTTTTGGTGCAACTCAACCAGGGTTAGGGCTTCATCCGGCTGAAAACTGTTATCAAAATTGGTTTCACACTTAGCAAGTATCACCATTAATGACTTTTTTGAATCAAGACATTTCTAAACCTTTAAGCTTAAAAGATTTCCTTGAATGTGTTTCTGCTAAAAAGGGTTACCAAATATCGATACCCAATATCCATAGCGGCCGCAAGACAGATACCGAACCTGGTCCTATTTTAGTTCAAATTCTTTTGGTCATTGATATTTCCAAATCTAAATACTCCATTATCAATGCGCTAGAAAATGTGAAAACGCCATCTCTAAGCGAACATTACGGAATGACCAAGAGTGGATCTGGTCCCGAATCAATTGTGCGACTTCAAGAATTAGTCGGTGATGATGGAACTTTAGATAAAAACAAAGATCCTTTCCAACCTGGTTCCAACTCCATTCATAAACTGATTCTACAAGACTCAAAAGGAAACACATTTTATGCGATTGAACAAGAAAAATTAGGTTTTATTAACATGTATATGAAACTAGGAAGTAAAATGATTTTAACAAACACTCTATTTCAGCATGGGGTCGCCATTCTCCAGGAAGGTAATGCCTATTTTTTAGGTGGTGAAGTGAGTTCAATAAATATTAGATCAAAAGAGGTGTTGAAACAGTATTTGGAAAAAAATCCAATTGAAAAATGAAAAGACTGAGTTTATTTCTTCAATGGTTTGATTCAGTTTTTTGTTGCTGGTAGTATTGAATAATGAGTTCTCTTGAAATAGCCAACTCTTTGACAACGAAACGACGTTTATAATCAGCCCAACCATGTGCTTGAATAAGAATCATCAAACAGAAACCTTCAATAATCATTGTCGGTGTATTGCAAATCAACTGTCCTGTTTGACTCCATCTCATTCCAGAAGCAATACAGATCAATGCAATAACAGTCACTATTGAACACACAACACTCCACTGATTAGAACATATCATGTTGTTAAAATGCGAAATCTTGTAACCCAAGGATTGCTTCTGTACGGGTTGCTTGAGTTGATAATTGATACCAGCTAAGTCGAGCAATTCTTGTGAGTCTGCAATCAATTCAACAAACTTTTCTCCCTCATGTTCTGTAATCGATTGATAAACTTCTCTCAAAACAAAGCCATCCATATACCCCATCAAACCAGTATAAGTACCAATGATCAACCACCAATTACTGTCCCAGTTCATTATATGTCCAATTCCAATCCAAGCAGCAAATACAGCAATAGAGAAGACCATACCAACACCATTACCAATAATGTCTGCATATAATGAAATGAACTTTTTAAACCCTTTTCTTTCGCATGCGGGAACTTCGACAAGAGTGTTTTCAATTGTATCATTGGCAATGTATCTACCCATCGATTCTATTTTGCAATCCAAGGCATTGATCTGTTCAATTTGTGCACACACAAAGTTATCACTTCTCAATCGAACATTTTCCAAAAGAATCGATGTAACAAAAATAACAACAGCAACAGCAGTATTGATATACATTTGCCAGACATCAGTAAATCGAGCATATTCCGGATTAGAGCCAGTACGTTCACCTGTAAATGGAGGTTCGTTTCCTGAGGGAGTATAAAGAGCACCACATCCAATCCAAGCAAAAACACCAGCCCAGTAAATTGTCACAGCAGGAAGAGAACCAAGGATATGCCCCATTTTGCTCGAAAACTTTGAAAAGAAATCTTCGGACTTGAGTTTTGATAAGTTTTCAACATCTTTATACTTTTCATCAACTTTCAATTCAGCTGTGCCATCTTCATGGATATTTGTCAAAATTCTTTTATGTGTTGCACATCTGGATTTCAATCGGCCATAGAGTACCAAAAAACGATTATTATCATCAAGCTGTTGTCTCATCAAAAGAGTATCCCAAATGTAACTTTGAATAGATTGACCATCTTGCATCACAATTTGCCAGTTATCAGGAGCTTTGTAAACTGCACCAAGCACAATCCAAATGACGAGAATGATACATGCCACAATAAAGCCATAAACAGAACCAGTTATTTCGACAAATTTCATGATGCATCTATCAAGAGGCGATAAATGAGCTTCGTAGTTATTGTCATCGATTTCATAATTGTCAAGGTCTTTGATATCAATGCTTTCATCAGAATCATCTACAGCAATCTCGGTAATGTTGGTGGTTTTTTCAGATTTTTCATGATTATACTGTGAAGAAGAGATAGTTCCGCTTTTGATGTAAAGAGAGCCTCTAATTTTAGGGACAAACATGTGTTTGAGTTTTGAAGCCGTGGAAACCATTTTTATTTGTAGTAATTGATAATGAAAAAGAAGATAGTTGTTATCATGAAAAGAAGAAACTCAAGAGATATCGCCATGTTTATATACCAATTTTTCAAGTTGAAAGTAATGAGAACAGTAACATTTGATTATTTTGTAAAATATGGAAAACTGTTAAAAAAAAAAAAAAAAAAAAAAAAATAACGAACCAGGCATTTCCGTCGAAAATATTATTTGCTCAAACGCTACAAATTTTAAATTGGATATTCCACACTCGCTTTTTTGTGTTCAGAATCTGCATCCGAAAAGCCCAGAAGCACTACTGATGATCGATGAAATACGATTTTGCTCATAGTCTTACTACATTGACTCACCAATCTTGTTAGAAATGAATGCTTGTACAATGTATTTCTTAATCACAACTTTGAATTATAAAAATGACATTTTTGGTTAAACGACGTATTCATATTGAAAGGCTTGAGAACACAATGAAGCCGTAACCAATATCACTTTAATGCTAATCAATTATATGGTGATTCGAATCCAAAATAAGTTGTTTCGAATGATAACCATAGTCTTCCAGTAGTAGCTTCATGCAAAAACAATACGACAGATCATGATGTAATTAGAGTTCATCAAATTAAAAGCAAAGATGACTACATTTAAAACTCTCACAAAGAAGGCGTGATTGAAGCTAAAATAGAGATTGCTAGACTTTTCCAACATCAAACCTTTATGATCTAATACCATGAATATTAGATTTGATTAGATATGATAATGATCATCTTTCATCTGATAATCAATTGCTGTTGTCGGTTTTATCTTTATAAACCTATGTATTCACTGTTTTAAGGTAAAGGTAATGGTTCTAGATCTATAATAACATGATACCGAATCAAACTGTTCTGTATTCTAACATGATATTATTCCGAGCGTTGTACAAACATTTTATTCTTTTGTTTAGCTGATTTTATTCTAATTACCTCATTAGGCAAATTAGTTAAGATTCTGATTCTTATACTGATAACTTTTTTTGATGACAACAGTCAAAACCAGCATCAACGCGCTTTTTACATTAAAAACAGTAGAACACATAAAATAACTACGATACAAAATTAAAACTGTCCCTACTATTTCACATGGCTTTGACTTGTGCCTTTTCATCAAGCTCGTTTTCACAAGTAAATGATAAATACATACTCATTAAAGTTTGTTTAGTTCAAATTGATTGTTTTTCACCACTTTTTTTTGATGGTTTTTCAAAAAAAAATAACCACAGTGTATTTTTTGACAAAAAGCAAACCCCGAATGTACTAAAAGTTGATTCCGCCGTTTGAAAAATCTTTGACTAGTTATTATCATACTACTTTATTAGCCACAACGTCAACAACTAGAAATTCTAACCATTATTAAATTTTCACTATATCGAGTTATTCTCTCATAACAACTAGATGTAGATAATTAGCGTTTGTAAAAACAGTGATAATAATAAACAAAGAATATCCTTCCGTTTGTTGATAGAGCATATTGTGTTATCAATTTATTAAAGTTTTGAAAAATTGTTGTATTCATGTTGAAAAAAATACTAAAGAAAGAAATAAAAAACAGTAAAGCAGCAAAACCGGTTGCAATGATCCAATTTTCAACGAAAATGAAGGCAAAGAGAAATAATTCAACTATTTAGAAAAGACTGTTTTGAAAATATACGACACGTTTCATCTCAAATCAATAAGCAATGCTAACTGTATTTCTTTATGCTTATAATAAAAGAGCACTTAAGTGAAATGGTGGTCACAGGTCAATAACCAGGTCTAGGTAGAAATTGAGTACAGATGAAAAATCAAACAAAAGTGATGAATAACGAGGTTACTGCAATGAAAAATAGAATATTCAATTTATTTATACTAGCAAATAGTTTTGATTGTAATGGTTGTAGGTTGATGGTTTCGAGCCATCCTTGTAGTACTCGACCAACCCATTTTAAAATTAATACTCTACAAGACATCAGCACGACTAAAGTAATGGCCTAAGCCTTGGACAATTGTGAAATAAAGCATATTTGCAAAGAACAGGAAAAAATCAAAATTCAGATTGAAATCCGTTTGAATTGAAAAAACCGGAATAACATCACTAAAAGACATCCCGTCAGTAGTTTATGCAATGGCTTATTATTCAAGAAAGTTAAAAATACCATCCAAATATTCATGCCAAAAAATGTATGTCAACCATCACAATCCTAATACATAAACGTCAGAATATCGAAAAAATGTAGTATGCAAGAAACTGGTTCGAGAAAGATATTTTGAGTATTTATGAAATCAGCTAATAATGAGTAAAGCTCTTGTTAGACCGAGACTAAAGTTGATGATATTTAGAAAAAACAAGTTTAGAAAATGTGAGTACAGCACCAATGCTTTCAAATTTATTGATTTAATTGAAATTTATAAACCTAAACTAATATCAGCAGCAAAAAAAAAACCAGTTTTTTTAGCCATTAATTATCACGATAAACGACATGCGTTCAAGCAATTCATTTTTTATCAGATCCATAAGCACGTGTGGCATAATGACCATCAATGACAATGACATCTTGAGGTCTGTAGTCAAACTTTCCGGAAAAGTATGATTGCAAAATGTTTTTGACGCCAGCAGCGTATCTAGCTTGGGCATCTAGTGAAGTACCTGACATATGTGGAACCATAGCATTTCCAGCGCCATATTTGTTACGCATATATCTCCATGGGTGATCAGTAGGTGCGGGCTGAGGATCCCAAACGTCACCGCCGTAACCACGAAGTTGGCCAGACTTGAGAGCTTCAGCAATGTCTTCTTTGACACAAATGGCACCTCTGGCAGTGTTGACGAGCCAAGCACCCCTTTTCATTTTGGAAATTAGTTCTTTGTTGAACAAGCCTTTGGTCGAATCATAGAGCGGAGCGTTGATGGTGACAATGTCGGCTTGGGCGAGCATGTCTTCAAGCTTTTCAACTCTGCGGCAGCCAATTTCAGCTTCCAACTTGCGATCCAGTGGCTGATAGTCATAGTACAACAATTCTTTGGGATTGAATGGCTTGACACGTTCGAGAATACGAGTACCAATACGGCCAACACCAACAGTAGCAATGACCTTACCTTCAATATCATATGAGTCTTTGGCGACAGCAGCGACGTTCCATTTGCCTTCCACGATCTGTTCATGAGCCGGAACAAAGTTACGGACGAGGACAAGCATGGTCATGACGGCGTGTTCAGCAACGGATTGGACATTGGAGCCAGTGACTTCCAAAACCGCAATCTTGAGATCATTGGCAGCGTCAAGATCAACGTGGTCAGAACCAACACCGGCAGTGACACAGATTTTGAGCTTTTTAGCCATTTCAAGACGCTCACGAGTGAGGTAAGCAGGATGGAAAGGAGTTGTGATGATGACTTCGACATCAGCAAGGAGCTTTTCAAACTCAGGGCCTTCTTTTTGGTCAGTTGTAATGAGTTCGTGACCTTGAGATTCGAGCCATGAACGGATACCAAGTTCATTTTCGGTGCAACCCAAAAGCTTGGGTTCGTCTTTAGCATGAGAGCCAGCAGAGTAAAGGACAAGGAGAATTTTAGTCATGATGAAATATAAAATAAAAAGTTAATAGTGGTAATAATGACTGGCTTGAAAAAAGAAAATTTGAAAGCATTGTTTAGCACTTTTATAAATTTTCAAAGTGGGGAGTATTGGAAAGTTAAAAGTGTAAATTTGTATCAAGTGTTCATAGGTGCGGCTTTGAATTGTAAAAGTGATTCTCACAATGTGGAGGTTTCATATAATTGAGTTTGTTGGTTGGACAACGGAGCCGATGAGATGCGGCGCTTTAGAGAATTTTTTTTTGAATTGTCTGTTAAGTAAATGTGACGTATATAGAAATTGAAATGAATATTGAAACCATAATTTGGTGAACTGGTTTTGTGGGGTTGAGCTGAAAAAAGCAGTAAAAGACGTTGACACGGCTTAAACGAGCCAAACCAACTCGTTAGAAACTACAAGTATTTTCTTTTAAACTTATAAAGATGTACGTTTATGACTTAAGCAAGCTTTTGAGTTTATATTTCAAATGCGTCATTTTTTGTGTATTTTGCTTTAACTAGCCTTGGGTACTAACAGTGTAATCTTGAGGTTAATTGACAAAACTTAGCTCGCAGATCTTCAACTGTATCAACACTTATAGTAATCAACCCGTATCACGATTTGAAAATTTTTTGATAATAATGGTAGATAAATTAATTAATCCGAAATATATATGATGAAAACTGTTAATAAATAAATAATTTCCATTAAATCCAACTGTATTCAAGGTTTTTAAAACTCTATGCCGTTCATAACCAAATAAGGATAGATTTGAAAGCATTTTCACACAAGCCAAGTGTTATTAATTTCAGTCCATGCTCAATTTTTTGCCAAAAAAAAAAAATATAGTTGTTTTTTGTGGAAAAATTAGCTAAGCTTGCTTTTTTTAGTTTTTAATCAAAAATAATAGAGTATTTTACGATATTAAAAAGATGGTTATTAATTACACATGAAAACAAAATCAATGAAGAGGTTATAAAACCGTTAAGTGTTCACCGATGGAAATTACACTGGTACTGAAGTTGATGACAAAATGGTGATTTCGACATTTGATCACGACCAGGAATGTGAATGCTGGAATTTCTAAGAGCAAAAACAATGTAACTACGTTTGACAATTTTTGAAAAAATGAATATATTGATGTAGAAAATGTCTAAAGAAGATTTTACTGAAAGCCCACAAAAAAGTATTTTGACTTTAACCATGCAGGCAAATAGCGTGCAAAAATTTGTTTTAGTCTTGGCAGTCAATAAAAACAATTATAATGAAGCTGGGGATCAGAGTATTTAGTTGTTGTGACAAAAAAAATTCTATTATAAAAATTGCCATATAAGATGACTTATGCTGGTCTTAACAGAAACAATTGAAAATCGTTGTTGAAAAGCAATTTCAAAAATGAAAAAATAAAAAACAAAATACAGAAAATGATATTTTGTGAATTGAGGTAATAAAGCAATCTAAAAATTGAAATGACTTGAGAATTTTGTGATTAATTGTTAATCATTCAAAGAAATAGTCTTTAGTAAACAAGCAAATTATTTCTTCTGAAAAATGAAGCAACTAAAAGCATAATCCAAAAGTGATTGATATAAAAAAATGACTAATAATGTTAGTTATATTACATTTCGTGTAAAACTTGCAATTTTGGAAAGTCCATTGCAAACAATACATAAAAATTTACAAATAGTTGTACTGAAAACTAGTGGCAGGAATGAAAATAAATGGGAGACCAACTACGGCTGAATCAAACAAAATGGTGATTGGATCAAAGCTTGCTGTAAAACCTGTTAGATATTACATTTCAATTGTAATGATTTTGGATAAACTTCCAATTTAAGAATTACATAAAGATGGCCAAAGAGTGGCTACATATATCTATATTGCAGACACTCTTTTATAATTTAATTCTTTTCTTCTTTTCTTTTTTTAGGGACAGAAATATTAGTTTCTTACATATATAATCCATAGTCAGCATCTAATTCCTACGTGCTGATTCTATTAAATTTACAATTCACTCTACCAATCTATTACTTACTCTGATTCGCTATGAATACTATTAGATACTCGTTATCAAATTCCCATTAACTTTCTTATGAAGAGTACCGATTTTCAGGTCATGATACCCTTAAAGTCGCCAGTTGACCATTACACCTGGCACAAGTGCTTCCTCCAAAACGTAAACGTTTATTTCAGCGGATTAGGCCTTTACGAATTTATTGCTAAAGAGAAGTGGCCCGACAACCTTTGCCTTCCTCTTGGCGTCGACAGGCCGCTTGAGCCCACCCAAAAATTTTGCAAAAGCGAACTAACATTTTTGGAGTTCCGCGTGAATCACTTTATCATTGGATACATCACCAAGACCGTTCACAATCCCAACATTAAAAATTACTTTGAAAAAATCACTAGTTTCTGTCAACTTAAAACTTTCAACAGCGATCCTTTGAAACTCTTGAAAACATTGGAAAAACAGTATTCTGGCAACCCAATGCGTACCATTTACGCTGGATTGACATTTACCATGCCACTTCGCCGTTCTATCCCCAACAATCCCTTCACCGACGAACTGCTTTTTAAGTTGGAACGCAACATTAATTTGATGCGATCCACTATTGACAGTATTTATCCCACTGACAAGATCAAGTAAACCTCTGAATGGGCCGAAAAATCCAGAAAGCTTGATTTTCAAGTCCTTCATTTGTTACATCATTAACTCTCCCCATGTGTTTGGTCTATTTGACGACAATGTCAAGAAACTGGAAGAGCCAATTGAAGGAATGTTTTCTCACTTCAAAGAGTACAACATTGTCATCCAAAATGACAGAATCAACAACGAAGCCGGCACCATTGGCACTATTTCGTACAATCTCAACCCTAACCAGGAAAAGGAAAGACTCAAAAGTTTAAATCAACGCAGAAACGACAATACCAGCGGAAAATCTAACAATTACAATAATTCCAATAACTCATATAATTCCACAAACACTTATAACTCCTACAAGAACTAAAAGTCTGGATACGCTGGCAATAAAATTCCTGTCGAGAAGCCCTTCATGCAGCGCAAGAAAGATTACGGCCAAACCTTCGCACCTATTACCAAATACGAGAGTCTGCGATTGTTATTAAGCATAGGTGTGAACAAAGATTTTGAATTTACCCACTTTGACTTTTCCAACACCTATCAATATGGGGAACTTGCCGAAAAAGTATACATCAAGCCACCCAAAGAATTTGAGCCTAAAGCTGACGACAAAGGCAACGATCTAGTCTGGTGCTTAGACCGCAGTTTGTAGGGTCTGCATCAGACAGGAGCTTGCTGGAATCGGAAGCTAGTTGCAGCAATAAAGGATTTGGGTTATACACAATGCATCAAAAAGCCGTGCTTGTTTTATTGAAGAGCTTTCAGCACTGCAACTGGCAAAGATGAACTCAATCTATTGTTGTGCTACGTCGATGATCTATTACTAGAAACAAACGACCCTCTCGAAAGCCAACGAATTTTCGAAACTTTATCAAAAACGTTTGAATTGAAAGATTTAGGATTCCCAGACAAATTTGTTGGAATCAGCGTAAAAAGATTGGAAGATGGAGGAATTACACTTGATCTTGAAAATTATATCAACGAAACGATCAAGGTGTTTGGCATGCAAAACGCAAATGAAGCAGATACACCATTAGCTCCTGATACCACTAGAAAAAGAAACAAACCCGATCATCTTTTGGAAATGTCCGATTATCGTTCAATCATCGGGAAACTAAACTTTGTGAGCAACACCTGCGGACCAGATATCTCCACAGCCACCAACATACTAGCACAATTTTCACAAAACCATAACAAGACTCACTTGACTGCTGCTAAACGAGTGTTATGTTGAACTCTGCTTCGTAAATCGGAGTTATACATCACTAGTAGTAGAAAGCTTGATTAAGATCAGATTAAGTTAAAGTATAGAAAATAGATTTGAGGATAACAGAGTTATTTATTAAAAACTAAATAAAAGTAAATGAGTATAAAGAAGTGTATTTATATACGCCTAATACAATTAGAAGGCGTTTACTATTAGCATTTGTATGCTATCAATCTTATGCAGTGTTTTCTGCCAACATAATATATGGTAGCATACTGCTTTGGTCAACACAAAGGGGGGGCAAAAAGGGGGCAAAAG
>JAJLVH010000935.1:0-12779 GCA_030570155.1 Magnusiomyces magnusii
GACCCAATTATGACTTTCCAAGACCACGTACGACTGAGGACAAACGATATCTTCGCAAGGTCCAAGATAGCTGTCATTTTCTTCTCCAGAAATTAAATATTTTCTATGATACACCTAACTACAAGAACTGGGTCAAGGACTGGCAGCGAGTCAGTAGATTGGGGCTTACTGAATCCCAGGCTCAGGAGGAGTTTATAAAATGCATGCTGAGCATTTACTTGATGGATCCTTTTGCTATTGCCGCAGATAAATTCAACGAAGAAAGGCCAACCAATCAAGCACCTGTCGAGTAGCTATACTTGGATTGAGTTAAAGCTGTCCAAATACACTGTTTTCATTTGCTTTCCGATGTCCATTATGTTAGTCTCTACCAATATGTTGTTTAGATAGGCCAAGTACAAATCATGTCTTTGAAATAATACTGCAGTCGCAGTTCTGTCTTGCCGCATTTGTAAACTTGCCCAATGCGGTAATACACGCGCACGGTTCACGAACCCATCCTGTCAGTGCTTCAAAAAAGATCAATTCCACGGATTTAACGTGCTGAAATACGTGTGGGTTGATCAATTTAATACTCGTCAAATATACTTTTTTTTATTCATAACATCAATGCAAAAAAAACAATAATTATATAAAAAACAAAAAAACAAAATCATACTATATACAGGTTGAGATATTTCTATTAACATTTTTCAAACATTGGAAATTCCATAAAATTAAAAATAAAAAAAAAAAAAATGAAGATCGTCATAAATGAATTTTTTTTTTTTTTTTTTTGATGAATCATTTAATATCTGTCATCAAATCGTCTTCCTCCGTTTTTGTTATTACTATAACTCTTTTTGTAATTGTCACCATTTCCTCTGGTAGCAAATCTTGAGGTGTTTCTGTTGCCATCTCCTTTGCCAGAATTCCAGAAATTGTTTCTTCTGTTGTTGAATGCACCCCAAGAAGTGATTACGCGCTGAGGCCATCTGAACGAATCGACCTTGAACAATTTACCACCAAAGCCTTGGTTGGCAGCCAAGAAGTCGTGGCCGTTGACTCCAAAGTCTTTGCGCATGTATCCGTATGATGAAACAATTCCACTAGCAATATCAACAAGCTCTTCCGAACTGGTATCCAAAAATTCGACGGCTTTGTTAAGACGAACGGCATGGTCCTTAGTACTGCCTCCTTCTTCGTTAGCTTCTTCCAAATCTTCAATATCAGAGTTTTCAAAGTGTCGGACATTGCTAATCTTGATGTTTCGCTTGGCGAGTTCCTTCAAGTATGGCTTCTCATAACTGGTCATGATCAAGAAAGCTTTACCGCTGTGGCCAATACGGCCAGTTCGGCCAATTCTGTGCACATAACTGGCAGCATCTCTAGGAGTACCCATTTGGAAAACGTGGCTGACACCAGGGAAATCCATACCACGAGCAACAACATCGGTGGTAATAAGAACAGTAGGCTTGGTTCTGTTTCTGAAATCGTCAGCAGCTCTTTGACGAGCAGCTTGTGTCATTTGGCCGTGGATTGTCAAAATCTTGGGCTTTTCTTCACCAGCAAGACTTTTGTCCAATTTGTAAGCAACTCTGAGAACCTGTGCGTAGTGGTCGACAGAAGGAACCGTAGGCATGAAAATAATACCTTTAAACATGGAATCCTCATTAGTTTCCTTGTTGTGTTCCAAAACTTCCTTCAAAGAGTTGGAAATCTCGACGTAAGTGGCAGGATAAATCTGTTCCCAAGAGTCACAAACAAGAGCTGACTGTTCAACAAGAGTATGTGCTTCAGGCTCATCTTTTGAAACGGTATCGATAAGTTTTCCGTGCTTACCAAGTTCTCTCTTTGCGAAATCTTTAACTCTTCTATCAATGGTGGCAGAAAACAACAATGTTTGAAAGTTACCAGTTGATGAAACTTCGTTCAAAATGTCATCAATATCCTTAAGCTGGACAGAGAAACCAATATCCAAAAGTCTGTCGGCTTCATCCAAAACCTTGATTTTAACATTCTTGAAAAATGGAGCAACGTTGGATTGTTGAAGCAAATCATATAATCTACCAGGAGTGGCCACAATGATATCAGCAGGCTTTCTGCCTTCAAATGCGTGTCTGATCTGGTTAGACTTGGAAACGCCACCGACACAGCATACAGTCAAGATTTTGCGCATGGGACCAAATGAAGTGATGGCAGAAATTTCATCAGCAATTTGTTGAGCAAGCTCTCTGGTAGGAGAAATAATAACGGCCTTGACACCTTCATACTTTTGCTTTTCTTCTGGTGTTTCTGCCTTGCTAGATTCTTCCAAAGCGTCCAAAACGTGCTGAATGGAAGGAACAGAGAAAGCAGCAGTTTTACCAGTACCAGTCTTTGCACGAACAACAACAGACTCGCCTCGCAAAACCGGAATCATGGTATGAGATTGAACCTTAGTCAAAGACAAGTATTTTCTATTATGAAGAAGCGAGTTAACAAGAACAGGTGAAAGAATCTTTTTGTCGGCGAGTAACTGTGTCTTGACTTCCGAGAAATCAGTTTTAGCAGCTTCGGGATCTTCTTCAACGTCTTTGCCTTCATTTTGCTCAGCAGCGTTTTCTTTAGCCAAAGCAGTTAATGTCACACCTTCTAAATCTTTGGTTCTTTCATAGTTTTCCAAACCCATCAAACCATCACCTTCAGGACCTTGGTTCTTGGCTGTGTTTCTGCCTGCATCAAAGTCGGACTGACCAAATCCACCCTTTTTGCCTCTGCTGGGACGGTTTTGGTTTTGGCCTCTACCTTTGTTATATCCACCGCGGTTATTGTATCTGGAGTTGTCGTTGTTGTTGTTAAATCTGTTGTTGTAGTTGTTGTTGTTTCCAAAACGATCATTTTTCCAGTCGTCATCTCTACACAAAACAGGAGCACTGGAAAACAGTCTTTGATATTGAGATTGACGGATGGTATTGTTAATATTTAAACGAGGTGTAAGAAACGTAATTGGAGACTTTTGAACAAAGTTGGCGACAACGGTTTTTTCGCTAGAAAGCGATAACGAGGAAATGGCACGAGCACCAATTCTTGATCTTAAACTAAGCATTGTGATATACACGAAATGTTTATAAAACAGCCAAAAATGTCAAAAATTTGTAATTTTTTTCGAAAAAATAAAACTTTTGAAAATTTTAAAAGTTAAAGATTGAAAAATTTTAGACATTTCATGGAAAAAATTGTTTTATTTTCCAGATCGGAGTCAAATTACCCGGCTTCGTGATTACATACATACTGATAACTAGACCTTCTGCTGAGAAAATGATTTCAGCCATCAAAGCTTGTTTGATTGGAATTGTAAATACACACCAGATTTCTTCATATTTATTAAACTTTTTTGATACTTTATGGAAATTCTGTATGGCATATGGCTGTTGCTAATCATACAGTTCAAAGTTAATTATTGATGAACAGTTCACATACACTTTCCCACATCGAATGGCTTGACAAGCGTGTAAGTTCAAGAGCTGAAAGTCTTTGTGAACTGTCATCAAATCTTTCTCAATTTATAGGGTCTTCTGTTGATAACAATTTACATGGCGGTGATGAAGATGGAAAAAAGAAATACGGAAAACCATCAAGTGTAGGTGTGTCTTCTCGAAATACCCATGAATCACATCAAGACATACACAGTGAAACTGCTTTTAAAGAAACGTTACGTGATGCATCAATAGCCCTCAAAGATATCCGTTTTTTACAATTGAATTCAATTGCTGAGGCCATCAAGAGCAAAGAGTATTATGATCAAATGAATGAATACATCAAATCTGAAATCAACAGAATTACTGATTACTTGGATAGCGATGCGGCAGCAGAATTAAAGCTACGAGTAGAAAATGCAATCAACAATCCCGAAAATAGCCATAGAATACCAAATTATAACGATTCATTATCCTTGAACAAAGACAATTTACTTAATAGACTTGATGAATGGGCTGATACCAATGATGAAGAGGGTGATAACGAAAGGATTGGTTTGATGAAACATCAACTAGACATGTTGTTAGAATCTGACGATGATCTTGAGGAATCAGATAGCCAAGAAGAAAATAGTGAAACTGACCAATACCCTAAAGATTCCGTTTTAAATAATGACCTTACAAAAAGATTAAAATCTCCATTTAATATAAATCCGACACTACAAACCAAACCAGAATCAGAACAAGAACAAAATTGTGATTCGACACCTGAGTATAATGATAAATCATCAAACAGTATTTCAAAAGAAAACGAAAACACGCAGACTTTATCTTTCAAACTTTTCAACTATCCTACATCTGATTCAAGTTCCAAATTTCGGAACCTACACAGTGATGGTTCGTCAACTCAAACTCTTAAAGAAAAACTTCAGTTTCAAGTTCGTCAACTCAAAATCATTCGCAATCTTCTTTCGTTAGGTGTCGTCAACAATCCAGAACTAATGATTGAGAAACTGATGAAATTAGACGAGTTGAGCTTGGACGAAGCTTTATGTTTATTGGAAAGAATCAAGACTCGAGATGAGCTTTTTGCATTCGGTCTAATTGGCATGCCGGACCCACCATGTATATACAATTATCCAGGAAAAACAGACAAGCAAACTGAAGAGATACGAGACCGAGCTGCGCGAGCACTGCAACGTCACGCTAAGCATATTGAAGAAATAACTTTTGCAAATGCAAGTCAAGGAAATTCAAGCGACAACAGTGCTAATAACGACAAGGATCCTGTACCTATTTCCAGGCGCAAAAATGGTTTAAAAAAACAAAAAACTGATCCCACGTCGAGTCCATCAATCAATGGCGCAACACCTAAACTACAAGCCGACAAATCAATGTCGACGCCAGGCAAAAATGAAGGTAATAGAAGCAGCAAACCGTCGCCGGCCTTGCAAAATGATTTAGAACTTGGACCTTCTTTAAAAAAAAGTTTAAACAAAGTAAATGAAAACTTTTTAAAGTCTAATGAGAACTGGGCTCAAATAGCTCATTCACCATTTAAAAAGAAAACAGAGTCCCGTCGCAGTTCAGCAATATCAGATACATTTAAACCCGTAATAAATGCAGCAGCTTGGCAAAGTGTTGGAGTAATTGAGGATGAGCAGGCAATGTACTCTGATGAGTATGATATGGCCATTGAATCTGATAAAGATCCAATCAAATACGGCGTTGAAAAAAATTCGAGACCCAAAACAGCAGCAGATCTTCTCGAACTTGATCCGGTGATTCCCACTAAATACGAAGGAAATATAAATGACAATACCTATTCGGGTCAAACTATGGAATACCCAAATTTTTCATTGAGGACAAAAGCTTTGAATTCATCATCAGAAAATCTCCAGAGTCATGAAAAAGGCACAAGAACACCAAAATCCAGTGTTTTGCGTTCTCAACCATTCAATGAATGGCAAGTTATGCACTCCAGTCCATTACATAAAACGACAACAAATGATACCCATATACCATCAGAATTAGTCGAAATTCCATCAAAGCCAGTCAAAAATGGTTTTAATAAGGAAGTTCCTGATGAATCCACTCATTACACAAGTGAAAAACCTACTTTGCATCCAACTAGTGACGCTTACAATTTACGTGATTATAAAGAGGAACATTCTGAATATTATGAAAATAGTGCCAACAATGGTCAACAACGGAACCCTTTTCAGCATCGAAATAGTGATTCGGTTGTCATTGTTGGCGAAAGTTCCAAGCGTGATAACTTGTTGATTCTGAAAGAGACTGATACCAATAAAAGTGCTAATGACAGTAGCATTAGCAAAGTAGAAATTGATGAAGATAGAAAAGAAAAAAAATGTTTCAACAACAATAATAATAACCTAAATAAATCAATTTTTCATTCAGACAATAGGCCGTCTCCTCTCAAGAGGCAAAAGAGATTGAGTTTTAGTGTTGAGGAAGACAGGATACCAAACAATTCTCGTGCTTCGAGCAATTATGAACTAAAGGGCCGAGGAAATGGAAATAGCAGTGGTAGCAACAGTGATGGAGGATCAAACAGTGGATTGAGAGACCGAAATAAAAACGGAAATAGAGGGTTTCTACAAAAAAAGTACAACAACAACAACAACAACAATAATAATAATACTAATCGTTTGTACAATTCGCACGAAGACAAGTATTTGAAGAATGTGTATCGCAACAAAACGTGGAAACGGCCAAATAATGATGGAGGAAACAGTGGTAAAAAACGAGAAGGACGATAGTTTTGACTGACTTTAAGACTTTTTATTTTTATTTATTCATGTAGAGAATTGAGTTTTTTTGATGTTGGCACCGAATTGCGATTTTTCAGTGGGTTCGCCGGCGCTTACTGAGTTTACAAAAGCACTCTTAATCTGCTAAAAAAATAACTATAAAGCATGTGACTTGTGTATATACACACACGTGATCACACGGCTGAACATTTGATGCAATGAAACTTTTTTGCAGACCGAGCTTATTTTTGAACGAAACGCGTTCGTGAACCCAAAAGGATTGATAAACATGACTCTGAAATGTCTTCCAAAGGCCTGATCGGTCGCTGATCGCGTACTCCAGGCTCCTGAGGCCCTCGCTGGCGCGCGAGTCTGTGTTTGCGGCTCCCGCAAGCACCGCTTCCCGATCGGGCGAATGTAAACAAAGCAAGCCGTAAACAAACTCAGTAGTGCCCCTTCCCAAAACAGGACTGTACTAAACCGCCGCCGGCCCTGCCACCGTTGTTTTTTTTGGCAGCTGCCTTGTTTAAATTAGTTGTCGCAAGTCGCCTGTTTGGTCAAGCCTGTCGCTGAATCTGCCAACCACGCTTCTGCTTTCTCACCAACCCTTCGTTCACCAACTACCACCATCAATCACTATGGCTCAAGCCAACCAGCAAGAGCTTTTTTCGTTTGCCAACAACTTTTGGGGCGACGGCGAGGCTGGTGTGACGGCCTTGTTGACGCGTGTCACCGACGTCAAGCACACCGCCGACGAGCTCCGTAACTTTTACCGCGAACGGGCCGTTATTGAGGACGAGTACTCGCGTAAACTCGTCGCCTTGTCTCGCAAGGCGCTTGGTACCTATGAAATCGGCACCCTCAAGCAGGCCTTTGACAACATTCGCCAAACTACCGAGACCATGGGCAAATCTCATGCCACGGCAGCTACACAGTTCCGCGCCGAACTCGATGATCCACTCGCTGCTTTTTCAAACAATCTCCGGTCCCGTAGAAAGACTGTCCAGGTGCTTGTTGAAAAGCTTACTAAAACAAAGCAAACTCACAATGCTTCAGTTGACCGGGCTCGTGAACGTTTTGAACTCGACTGTAACAAGATTAACGGCTATTATGCTCAACAAAACCTTCTTATGGGTAAGGAGCTTGAACGAAACAACGCCAAACTTGACAAAGCTCACATCACTGTTGAATCATCTAAACGCGACTACCAAAATTCACTTCGCCTGCTGGCTGAAGCCACCGACATGTGGGCCAAGGAATGGAAACTTGCCTGTGACAAATTCCAAGATCTTGAGGAAGAACGTGTCAACTTTCTCAAATCAAACCTTTGGGCTTATACAAATGTTGTTTCTACCGTCTGTGTCAGTGATGACGAGGGCTGTGAAAGCATCCGCGTGTCTTTAGAAAAAACCGACGTTTTGAGTGATAACGAGCTGTTTGTGCGATCCAATGCTACCGGCTCTGAAATTATTGATCCCCCTGCTTTTGTCAACTATCTCAACGGTAAGAGCAACGACGAGAGTTCAAAAACTTTCAAAACTGCAAAATTCCCACGTCTGTCTCAAATCGGATTAGAAAACCCGGAGTTTAACCCTACTGCTTCTGTCAGAGCTTCTAGAGACCGGCGATCAAATGGACCTGCTGCTTTGGCTCAGGTTCAGGAGCAGCGTGCTTCTCCATATAATCAGTTGCCCGACAGATCTAGTCATTATGCTACCAATGACAACAATGCTGCTCTTCATGGCATCCCTGTATTGAATCATCCAAACGACGCCTACGAATCCCAAAGATCTTCTCCCACTCAACGAATGGGTTCTCGCCAAGACTCGTTGTCTTCGAATCCTACTTCTGTTTCTAATCAAGATGTTGACCATGGACCCACAGGAATGAAAAACGTTTACCCTAAAAATAGTATTAATACTAATACCAATATTAACAATAATATTACCAATAATAACAATATTAATAACAACAATAATAATAATAATAATAATAATAATAATAATACCCCTAATATTCAAAGCGGCAGAGCTACTCCTTCTTCTAGGCTTGTGCTTCCAAGTGATAGCGGTATTCGACATGCTATTCATCAAGAAGAGCCCCAGGCTAATTCTTCTCCTTACGATGACTCTCCATATTCTGTCAATCACGCTAATAGTGCTACCAATTTGGAGCCATCCGTGCCTGTTCTTCAAACACCAAATGCTTCTCCTGAACGAAAGCCAGTTCCTCAACATACCGCTCAGTCTATAAGTAACAGTAGTAGCAGCGGTAGTAACGGTAATGACAATAACATGGCCAACAACAATATGATGAACAACAGCCCAATTGTCCGACCACCTTCTTCGGCAGCCGTAGAAAGCACTCCAGACAACTCTCCCAAGAAACGTACTTGGGCTTCTCCTTTCCGTAGAAGATCGAAGAAAGACCTCAACAAGGCTTTCAACGGTGGCGTTTCATCCGGGTCTGTTTCTTCTACTGCCCCTCAAGCTTCTTCAACGCCTACACTTAATAATACACCCAAACCCCAGCCTTCTCAAGCTTCATTCAACAACAATAACTCACGCACTTCGTACGGATCTAGCTCTAGGCCTGGTAGTGCTGCTTTCATGGACCCCAACTCTAATGTTCCAACATCTCGTAAACCTCCCATCACCAACAGTAATGATAATAGTGCCAGTAATACCAAACCTAAAAACGACCCTAGTCGTGCATCTACAGTTTTGTCTATGGGTGATAATTTGTTTGATTTAGGCATCAATCCTTCACCATCTCCTTATGACGGCGCACGATCAAAGTCTGCTAGTCCTACAAAGTCTTTTAGCCGTGATGATCCTCTTGTCAAAGCTTTAGAAAAGCTCAAAGTTACAGGTGGTGCAAGCACTGCGCCTGACGATATACCCAACCATCCTGGCCGTAATAGATCAAGTATTTCACAACAACATCCTGGCAATTCCGGTGGAAGTATGGGATCTAATATGAACTCCAAACCCATGAGCAATGTACCAATGCATTCTAATGGTAATAATGGTCAGCCTCGTCCTTCTCAATCTCAGCAACAATATGGCAACAACTCTTCAAGCAGCGGCAACTACCAGGATTATAATCAAGGTAATAACCGCAGCAGCTCAGCTTTAGTTCCTCCTGGTCCTGCATTTACTTCTAATTCTATGCAAGCTGCTTCTGATAAGTATTCAAACCAAACTCGAGAAATGTTTGACCAGCGTGATCAGCAGCAACCTGGTAGAGGTGGAACTGATGGTTACTATAATAGGCCCCATATGGATAAACGTGCAGTCAGTCCTAGCCCTCAACCTCATCAAATGCAAAGACCTCGGACAATGTATGATGGTGATTTCCAAAACATGGGCCAATACGGTGGTGGAAACTCTGGCGGTACTAGTGGAGCCCATCATGGAGACCAGCCTACTCATCAACGATCACACTCTGCTGCACCCGTTAAGCAAAGACCAAGCTACGGCAGTGATAGATATGGTCCATCTGGATACTCAAATGGTCGATCTCCATCGCCTAATCCTATGACGATGAACAATGGCAGATCTCCATCTCCCAACCCTATGATGATGAACAATGGTAGATCGCCTTCTCCTAATCCTGCGATGATGAACAATGGTAGATCTCCATCTCCTAATCCAATGATGATGAATAATGGAAGATCGCCTTCTCCTAATCCTATGATGATGAATAATGGTAGATCGCCTTCTCCTAATCCAATGATGATGAACAACGGTAGATCTCCATCGCCTAATCCTATGATGATGAATAATGGACGAGGTCGGTCTCCATCGCCTAATCCTATGATGATGAATAATGGGCGATCGCCTTCTCCCAACCCTATGATGATGAATAACAATGGTCGTGGAAGATCTCCATCTCCTAATCCAATGATGATGAACAACGGTAGATCACCATCACCTAATCCTATGATGATGCGCGACCGCAGTCGCTCACCTAATCCAAATGCTGGTTATGGTAGCATGCAACCATCATCTGATTACGACCGATATTCTCGACCAGGCAGTGCTTTTAACAGCTATGGACCATCTGGCGGTGCAGGCAACACCAATCGTGGAGTTTCGCCAAGCCCAGGTATGATGGGTGGCAATACTGGTAACACAATGGGACATGATCCTATGAATCGTGCAAGATCTCGAAATGGTAATGATTATTATGATGGTAACGGATCTAATGGCAATGAAGCATTACGAAATAAGGTTTCTATTAATCCACGACCGTCTAATGGAAGTTTTGTTAGCAATGCTAGTGGCAATGCCATGTTCAACGGTCGCGTGAACCGTGGAGCTAGTATGGATCACCGTGCAGATCCTCGAATGGGTGGAGGAGCAGGACCAAACAGTGTATCTGCAAGCAGAAATGGCAGCAACGTTGGATTGCCTGGCAATAACGCCAATGGAGGACGAAACGGTGGAGGAGGACCTAATGGAGATTTGCCAACAGTGTCAAGAGATGGACGTCAAGTGTTGCACTACGCACAAGCCAATTTTGATTATCGGGCAGCTATACCTGAAGAAGTCAGTTTCAGACAAGGCGACGTGCTTTTGATTGTCAAGATGTTGGAAGACGGCTGGTGGGAAGCTGAAGTGTTTGGAGAAGGACGTATGGGTTTGGCTCCTAGTAATTTTTTGTCTGATTTTTGATTCTTTTTCTTTATAAAAAAAACTCTTTAAATTCTTTAAATTCTCATTATTATTATATGTCTAGTTTCTTTTGTTTCTTTTTACATTTGTCAATTTTGATTTTAGTTGAATTTGTATTAATTCAGTTATTTACATTTTCATCGCTGTTTAGCCTAATTAGGGCTTCAAAGTCAGGGCTTGTTAGGTCTTGGCTGTGCGTTTGCGTCAGTTTGTCAATTAGGGCTAAGTGTTACCCTGTTTGTGGCCAACAGAGTCAGATATTTGTTACCCTGCCTCTGCTCAAAAAGTATAAATAGAGCCCGTCCCCCTTTGCAAATCCCTTTTTTTTTTCTTCACAAAATCTCTTGCCTTTTGGCTTAGATCAAGTGTAGTATCTGTTCTTTTCAGTGTAACAACTGACACGGCACTTTTGGTGCCTTTTATATTGTTACTTTTATTTTTGGACGTTTGCTGGAATTCCTCTGGGCTTGCCTATGAATTCCGGCGCTGTGTGTCGCTGCCATTGCACTTTGGGCTTCTGACGCCTTTTATAAATTTTTTATTTGTTTGTTGTGGTTTTCAGAATAAACAGATAACAATTTGTCGTTAATGTTGCGCGTTGAGTCGTTAAGTGCTGTTACATGTCACGTAACAGTTTTATTGTAATGTAAGATGCCAGGCGGCGTGATTAGGTGAAATTTCACTTATCATTGGGCTTATCTCGTATATATATAATTTATTTTTTTTCAACTCATTTTGTTTTATCGTCCTGGAATATCAGTGAATAAGCATTTATTTTATTTTTCATACAAAATCATCATGGACATTTCGTCTACAGCGTCTAATCCACCGGGTCTTGTTGATGATCCCGTCTCGAAAAAGCTACTTTATCCTAATAGCCCGTCTGATAATTCAATGACATGGTTTGCTCCGCAGTCGTCGTTTGTCACGACCATGAACAATCGGTTCAGGACTTCTATGGAAGACACTTGCACGATTGTCAATAACTTCATGGTGTCAAACCAATCGCCTGGCCGCATGGATATGCCTTTCACTTCCTATTACTCGGTGTTTGACGGCCATTCTGGCGATTACGCCGCTAAATGGTGTGCCGAACATTTGTACAAAACCGTGGCCAAACACTTGGATCTGTTCACACCCTACTGGAGCTTCCCCGAGATCATGGCATCAGCCTTTGACGAGGCCGACCGTCAAATCATTGGGCACCGACCCGATGAAAAGAGTGGCTGCACCGTGTCGGTTGCTATTGTGTCGCTGTCTGCAATTCAGCCACAAACAAAGTCCCGGGACACGAAATCATCCAACATTTCAACCGCTGAAAAACAAACGCTTGAACCTTGTTCGTTTAATTCTTTGTCTTCTTCGTCTTCGTCGTCACTATCGTCGTCATCTTTATCGACAGACTCGTTTGAGTCGTCGTGCTCGTATTGTTCACCGTCTGTTCATGATGAACCCCACACTCCAAATGTTCAACGAAAAACTCGTCGGTCATATTCAACCGTTTCGCCAGCATTGCCATCATTGTCATCCTCAATTTCGTCCATATCGTCTTCACTAGCTACGCCGCCGTTCCAATCACTCAACTCGTCGCTGCTATCCCGCAAAAAAGATTCTAAAGTATCTTTGTCAAGCAACTGCACTACTTCTACCTCATTCAACAAATATTTATATACATGTAATCTTGGCGATTCTCGCATTGTCATTTGTTCAAGTGGCAAGGCTCGGGATTTGTCCCAAGCTCACAACGCCAAGGAACCTGGTGAAAAATCCCGAATCAATGCGATACCCGGATCTTTTGTATCGCGCGACCGTTTTGGCATGCCCCGAGTCAATGGCGTTTTGGCTGTCAGCCGGGCTCTTGGAGACAAGTCTCTCAAACCTGCTGTTTC
>JAJLVH010000936.1:0-12744 GCA_030570155.1 Magnusiomyces magnusii
CTCAACTAACAAGCCAACGATATTGAAGCTTTTGTCAATGCCTCTCTTTGACCAAATTGAGTTTGATTTAGTTGTATTATACTTATTGGTAGTGCTTTAAATCAGTCCATTTTTTTTGATTTGTAATTTTTTTTTTTGTATTTATTAATTAGCACCATATACTCCTTAAAATAATCAAAAAACAACCCAAATTGACACAGGCCATGTGAATTGAATCTTTGTTTCTAGTTGGAAAACATCTTTCATATGAAATCTGATTCTCGTGCGATTTTCGTCGAATTCTTTTTTTTTTTTTTCTAGCATAATCATGGGCTTCTCAAATCTGTTGTATCACATATGTTATCTGTACAACATCTATACAGTTCACCGTGTATTGGCCATGTTCAAACTCTTCTGTATCAAATATTCTTTCATAAATACTCTTTTGTGGCGTTCTCTAATTTTTTAATTTTTTTTTATAGTGATGGTGGCTACTTCCATCATTTTCTTCTTCTTCATCCACTTGTGTTTGTATGCAAAATCTGGGGCCATTTTAGCCGTGCTTTCGGGTTTGTGTGAAAGGCATCTCAATGTCTTTCTTATTTTATTCCATCATCACCAAAAAAATTTTTTTTTTAAAAAAAAAGTCAAAACATTAATGATTCGTATTGAAATGAGGTTATGATAATTATTTTAATACCAATAAAAAAACATCTTGAAGAAAACCCTGCGATATCGCCAACTTGAAAATTGAAAGATTATTGAAAGTCTTGCTCTACTATTCTTTAATTCATTGAACTTGAACATCCGATTAAATTAACACATGACTTGCTTATTTTTTTTTTTATTTTTTATTTTTTTTCATCTTTGTCAATGTCACACTTGATTAATTTTATGAGTCTCTTGTCCATTTTTTTGTTTTTGTTGCAAGCTACTTCTAAATCAGAATAACAAATGCTTCATCATGTAAAAACTCGTTGTGCTTTTTTGCTGTTGAAAAATGACCCAAATATTTCCGTGTTTATTTAGTATCTGGTTGAAATCGAGTTTTGTTATTTTCTTTTTAAATACACATTTTCCAAGGGGCAAAAGCTCATTTTAAATAGTACTAATATTACTTGATGAACAACAACAATCTAGGTATCAATAAAAGAAAAAATCATTACAGATTTACGCTGTATCTAGCAAACCCCCTTGTCTTTGATATCAGACAATAATGATTATAAAAGCAACGAATAGAAAAAAAAAAAACAATATGAAAAAAAGTATAATTCAAACCCCTATCGGTTTATCTTATATGATATCGAGGTTCTTACATCGAATGACTTTAATGTACTTGAGATTTATAGAAACTTATTATTACTCAGTCAACAAAAAGCGTTGTATATATTGGTTAATATAAACGATAAACAAGTTTATTTCAACAAACGAAATGTCTTTCTACTATAAATCATATAAGCTTCACATTAAATTAACATTCCAATTCCCAAAGCTGCCTTCTTTTCACTACTTTTAAGTCATCTCCACCCTACAGACAGTAAAACCTTTAAACACATACTTCAAGCAAGTGCTTTTTTTTTTTTTTTTTTTCCACCAATTGCAAATGGATCCAAATGTTGGATTTTATTTCACCAAAGTTACAATTATTCAAACCTTAACTCATTGACGCTTTTTGATTTACCCCCACATTCTATTCGTTTCTAGCTTTTTCCAATTCAATTAAAAGGCAAACTTGATGCTTCAATGGTTTGATATCGAAATACAATTTATCCAAAAACACACATTACTTGAGTTCAAAACCTTTCTTTAATGGCAAAGACATTTTATATAAAATTTTTTTTATTGTTTTACTTGGTTTAATTAAAATATTTTTTTATCGAAACTTCGCTAAACCAAATAGTAGCCGCTATCGCCTATTATTGCTTTGATATGCTTTACACCCCATAAAAACAAACACAATTGTGCTGTCGGTATTTGTATGTGATTTTGGTTTTATTTGCCAAGGCCTGGAGTTGTAATTGATTATTGAATATTCATATAATATCTCAACTAATAAATACAGAAATAAAACAATCGCATAATACGTCTTTTTAGTTTTATCATTAGTACCAAATATCCTTGTAATACTGACATTTATTTTTATTTTAACAAATAGTGGATTAATAATAAAATAAAGCCGTGGAAATAAGCATCAAGCCGATTTGACCACTTGCACTAACGGTACAATTGTTGACCCGAAGTACGTAGTCATTGAAGCGATCTTTTTTTTAAAAAAAATCAAGATATTTTGAAAAAGTGTGTAATATAAATCAAGTCAAATAATCGCTTTTAGACGGCTCCTAAATATCGAGAAATGCCACATTTCTTGTTGCCGTTGATTACCGTTGCTGTAACAATTACTTTTGGCTTTTGTTTGCACTAAACAAATGTTTACATACATTATATACATGCGGCTGGGATGACGACTGTATCTGGTGGAGAATGTGTAGCCGTTTTTTGGAAATACAAGCTTCATTACTGTTTTGAGAAGAAAAAATATTTTTTTGACAATTAGTGGGCTCGTTCATGCGAATTGATTGTATTTTTATTTTTTATTTTGACGAAGAATGTAAATTATTATTTTTAAATGAAGTTTTATAAACAAAGCAATCAAAATATCATTTATTTTATTCAACTTGATTATATTCTTTTCAAGCTTTTAATCATATTTAATCAATTATTTTAATGTATTACGCTAACAAGATACAAATGTTTGAACAATACAAAAATTTTCATTAAATCCAAAAAAAAAAAAAAAAAAGCCGTTGAAAGTTTTTGGCATTTTTTGTCCTACATATTAAAGCAACAACATTGAAATTAAGAAACTTTTTTCAATAAGGTTGTAAAGTATTAAAACAATAGATATCAGTTATTGACAGAGAGAAGTCAAGAAAAACAAAACTTGTCATTTTCATCGAGTATTAATCAATTCATTATTTTTAGTGATATTACTAATAATCCATTACACGACCAATTACCTGGTTTTTCGTTTTCTTGGAAATCAGCCCACATACACATATAAATGTACATTGAAGGCAAGCTACAGTTGCACCTGATTACCACATGACTCTACTATAAGGTTGGTATTAGAAATATTGATGGGATTAATAAAAAAAACAGACAATTCAATAAATGTTCGTTTGTAGTAAAAGTCGAAATTAAAATATTAACGTATAACTTTGGGGAGTAATCATAAACGTTTTTCTCAATTGAGTAAATTTTCATTTTTCATGTTTAAAATTTGAATTGTTTTCAAGAATACAATAGGATTGTTCACTATTGTTTGAATTTAAGCATTGCTAAGACAATGAGGATTGACATTATTTTCATTTACCAAAAAAAAAATCAAAGTTTAATTCAGTTCAAACAATGTGGATACAATACAAAAAAAAAAAAAATAAATAAATAATCGAATGAACGAAATAAAAAGAAACATTAAACCTCCGATTTCAGGGACCAACTACATAAATAACAATGAATGATGAAGATCAACTGTTAATAGTCTATCCAGTGGACTGTTCAAAAAAAAATCCTTTTACTTTGTTTATTTTTCTTTTTATTATTATCTTAATTATTAATTCTCATGATTGTATCCAAATAGCATATCTTGTTCATCATATCGGGCGTGTTCAGTAGGGCTCGGTATTCATGCCTTTTTCATACATGAAGAAGAAACAAAATATTTATTGATAATCAATAATTAAAACAAAAACGTTACTTTAATCATTCGTATTTATTTACTTTAATTGTTCGGGCGGAGCTTGATTTTTCATACAAAATATACTTGTAAGCAGTATTCTTTTCAAATAGTCTTGAATTAGTAATTGTGAAATCTTTCAACACATTAGTTAGCAAAATCAGTATTGTGTTATTTTATGAGCTATGAATAATCTTTTTTTCTTGTACATAAACATCATAAATGTAAAAACAATTTTTCCCACATATTTTGAAACCAGTAGACACTGTTGGCTTTCGTTTTGGGTATTCTAACCAACTTTTTCAAATGCCAATATTATAAATGTCGTGTTAAAACATTTCTATTGTCTTTTTTTCATTATTTTAAAACAATAATGAAAATATGTATGGGAATTTATGACCCTTTTTCTTTCCCCTAATCCTCTGTTACTTTATATTATCAACTCGAATACTTGTTCAAGTTTTTGTTGGTTGTGATGTACAGATTTTATACAATTTATAGAAATATCCTTATATGTTCATATTACACACACCGAGGCACTGTGTTAAAACAAATGTCCACATAATGAAAACCTCTTGGCCTTCTATTTTGGACTTCCAAGGCGTTTTGTGAAAAATTTATGCTCTTAGTAAATTAGATATTTTGGTGGATATTTTAAGTCGTAGTATTATATTGTTAGATTCACTATTTATTAAAATAAGAATAATACAATTCTTAAAATGTGGCTGGTGAATCCTGTAATCAGCTCATTTTTATGTTTAAACGCCACATATCTTTACAGTCTTAATTTGCTGCCCTCACTTTTTTTAAGATTGAATCTTAAAAATTCTTAAATAATAAAAATATTCCTTAAACAAGGTTTAAACTTAAGGCTTGTGAACCTCCAAAAACAAAAATAACCAAACTTTAAAATTCATATTCCTGTGATGATCTTTATCAAAAATAAAAAATAAAAATAATCAACAAGACAGCTTTGTATTTAAATAATTACAGTTTGTGTTTAAAAAAAAAAAAACAATAACGCCTGAGACATTTTTCCGTCCTACACACAATAATCTTTATTTGGTCGTACATCATCCTGCTTAAAAACCGAAAATAGTATAAAAAACGGTTTTTACAAAATACTAAAAATTAGTTGTTTTAGAGTGAAGATCTTCAAATATAATTAAAGTGGTTTTGATTAATATTTTTAATTTTTTTTGGCTTTTTTTCTCGTCTACAATTTATAAATAAATTACTAATTATCAACATTGATTATTCAACTTTGAATAGTAGAAGAAATAATTAATGATCAAAACAATAAACCTTGATTAACTATGAAAAACGTATTCATTGAAATTATTCAATTATTTGTAAACAAGCTTATTAATCAAATAAACCGGTTTTGGCTAATGAAGTGTAAATTGAAGGAAAATACAACCGTCTGCAATATCAATCCCCTTTTTTTTCTTTTCTTGCTGAAACGTATTTCTCATTATTTCTGATATATTGACAATTAAGAATGAAAAAAAACCAAGAAGCAATAGTGCATAGTTTCATTTCATCAAATTTGAATAAAGCTCTATTGCTTGTTGTTCAAAATTCAGGGTCCTGTACCTTGCTGTTTGCACATATCAAAATAATTCAAGGAAATAGACCAAGTAAAACAAGGGCAGTGCTTGTATTAACAATAAACAATTAATCGGTTTATGGATTTACAATTTCAAAGTATTCATAGTTTTAGCTTATTTTCCAGCTAAAACGAAACCGTTTTATTTCTTTTAAAATTAAACTATGCCACTTTGTTTTTGACAAGACTGTTTGAAATGTTATGAAAATGCGTACAAAAGAAAGCAATGTTCACATCATCAAAATGTTTATTGTTAGACGCGAATATAATATCCCAAAATATAAATAATATTTGGATGAGTACAATATTTGATTGCCAACATTTATGTATGAAATTTTATCGAGACATTAAAACTCGCTTGGTACTGATTTCTATTATATTTCGGTTATCTTGAGAATGTACTTTGGTGTGCTGCTTTTTGTTTAAAAAAAACAAAAAAAACACATTTGCCCAGTGCCAGTTCTTAATGCTACTTGTACGTCAACATTAATGTTTGATTATTAACATTTGTAAATAAGTTTTTTTTCAATATTTTTTTTTGAATGAAAAGAGATCTCTTTGTCTCCTAATGTCTTGAAAATAATATGTGGATACACTTATTTCAAAGGAAGGCTCTAATTTTGATGTAACCGCGTCGCCCAAATCCTCGTGACCAAGTGCATTTTTCAATTTAACATTTGTAACGACAGCTGTTGACAAGGTTCTTATGTTTCTTGATTGAAAATGTCCAATCAAAAATCAGTCGATAATTATGTGTATAGATGATGATATCGCAGGATGAAAAAGTTGCTTGAAGAATGCTAAAGTTTATCCTATTTACCAGTGATCTCCATAGCTTTTTTCCTTAAACAAAATCTTATCAGTCTTTGAATAATTGGCACATGATTATCAAAATTATCAAAATTATCAAAATTATCAAAATTATAAAAATTATAAAAATTTCGTTACAAGCACACCTGTCAGTTTTCATAGTTTTCATTCTAATTTGAGCATGTCGCCAAAGTAACAAAGCTTTACTGCAGATGCATTTGATGAATAATAATGATATAATTGTTTGCAGCTATCAAAAAAAAAAAAAATAGTAGTTGTTGGAAAACTCATGGCAGGATAATTAGTTACCAACTAAAACATGTGGTGTAGTTATTTGCTACCTAAAATTTTCAGCATGGCCAAAGGTATACTGAATACTTTTTGTTTCATGAATAAGATTATCAAGCGTTAAAAAAAAAAAAAATAAAAAAAATAGCTTACTTTTCACTGGACCAATAAATGTTTAAGGAGTATTTGCATATTTCTTTTATTTCTTTTCACTTTGATTTTAAAGGTATGTATCGTTGTTAGCTTTGAACAATTAAATATCACAACGGTTTTACTCGGTCAAAGCATGTAACAAGTTAGTATAACGACAAAATTTTACAACCTGCGGAAAAAAACAGATACACGTACTCAAAAAGGTTGGCAAACCAAAAACAAAATGAATAGAGGCAAAACAGAGTTACACAATTTTATAAAACAATGACATATGTGATGACGGATCAGCCAATATCCAAATTGACATGTTTCAATCCACGGTTGGCCGCAGTTTACCTAGTTTGGTTGAAATGCCCGTTTTTTAATTGAATTAGTTTGGGTTGTTAAACGATCTATTTTGTTTATTGGGTAAAGAGTAGTCCAAGATATTTAGACAAAACTAATTGAAGTGATTATAAACTGGTTTAATACTTTCTCGGACTATTTTTCTGTTATGTAGCTTGCGATTTTAAACAACCGAATTGTATTTTGCATTCATTTATTATCTTTCATAATTATGCATCATGCTAATTATTCTGATTAATGGAATCTAGTATTGATTTCTGCGTACCAAGTCTTAAGTTTCCATTTCTTCTTTTTTTAAAACCGTGTAGCATAAAACTAACCATTTGTATATTTTTGTTTCGCTGGCTGAACAGTGTTTATGGGGCGATGACAATGGTGTGGAATCAACACTACAAGCGAATTTCTTCCACACGTACAGAAGTTACACTCAAAATCAGACTTGTAAATTTATAGAATGAAGTAATAAATTAATGTTTGTGGGAATGATAGCAATAGACTATAAATAATGGCTGGAATAATTGTACATAAGGCACTAAAGTGCGTCCTGCTATGAGATATAAATGTGTTAGGTCTATCGGCCAAATAGGAGTATACCTTATTGAAATATTTGTGTGCGAAATAAAAGTTAAACCAGAATATGTTATATTCAAGACCATTTGATTAAAAAAAGCAGACTATTCCACATAGTATTTCAAGCTCTGAACATTACTTTACATCCAGAAGGACTTATTGGTGCGCCATCATCTTGGACTTGTGACAATGCATACTCATGATATAAACCCGTAGTATAGGTACGGGTATTCTTGTCTCATTTCATCAAAATCAAGTATGATTTGTAGTAACCATCATTCCATTTCATCCCATTTTTCTTTCTCTTTTCATTGACCATGCATGGTTAGGCAATGTCCAAATATTTGAGCACTAGCCACACCAACTTACTAGATGTCATATGATACGACGTGCTCAATGTGGCTGAAGTCTCACCTAAATACATGCCAAGTCGTGAATGGCTCATTCAAACATCAACGCCATAAAAAAACAAAAATACACGGCTAACCTCCTTTACAAAATAATTATTTTACTAGTAATTTCAAATATAATAAATAAAAGGCCATGTAAAAAATCGATATCCGTGTTCATTAATCAAAAAGAATTTTTTTTTTTAGAATCACTCAAATTTCTTTTATATAGTTTTCGGTTTACTGTTTTTGTATGTTGGATACAAAAAAAACAAATTACATTAATAAATATGGAAAAATACAAATATACAGATTTTTTTAGTTGTGATGACATAACTGGAATAATACTTCCCAATTCGGTCATTTTACTGTTAGTTTAGATTTCAACCTTGTGGCTGGATATGTGGACGATACAGTAACTAAAGAAACGTACAAAAAAATACAACAACCAATAAATAACATATAATTTAATAATCTGATAAATTACCAAAACGAAGTATTAAAAATAGAATAGAATAAACAAAAGCAATGCTAGCAGTTCGAGTAACAAGAAACATTGAGAAGAAGCACAAACAAACAACGATCAAAATATGCAAATACTTGAAAACAACCTTCTTCGTATTCGTTTATTCATCGCCACTTTCTATGCCATCTCGTATCTTTCATTTTTTGAAACCCTTTTACTAAATGGATTCCGTTTATACGAGATGGCTAATTGAATTTGCACAAAAAAAAAGTGAAAACAAGTTCATCTCATGGGTCATAAAAACCGAGTTATTTTCTCTAACATATCAAAAAAATTAATAGTATTAAACTATAAAGAAATAAAAAGATAAAAGGTCAAAAAAAAACTTTGGAAAAGTAAGATTTGTATTTCATCACTAGGCTCCAACAGTATCGCATAATTGCAAGTTTTTTTTTGGCTATGCAAGCTGTTTTCAAATACACATATACTAGTATATTGGCTTTTTTGATAACATGCCCTATTTATTCATTGAACCAATACATCTAAATACCTAATCGACTTCTATTTGTGTACAAATGCGCACACGGTGAACTTTTACGTGATAACGTTTGACAAATATACGAAAAAAACATAAAATCAAAAAAAAAAACATAGTTAGTATTCAAGCTGTATTCAACGTTCCTTTGATAATACCAACAACGTATCTGATATAGCAACTAAGGAGCTAAGTATCTGGAACTACGAAAATAGCAAAAAGAAATATAACAAAAAGACTTTAGCATTGGAAAAACATGCATGCAATGATGCACTTATCTATTTTTTGTTTTTAGTGTAGTGTAATGCAGTATTCTATGATTTGACAACGAACATCACAACACATCAAGATGCTTTTTTCTGTATACTCGTAATGATTCAAAACTAGAATATTGTTGTATATGCTTGTATTTGTTTATTGCATCCGTGGAAATATAATTATAAACCCCATGATTTAATTTCTGCTCAACCGAGTGCTTAGTTTTTGAAATCAAAATAGAAGCGGGAAAAAAGCTGTTTTTAATGTGGTTCCAGCATCAAGTCTAAAGGCAATGATATAATTAAAAACCAATCAAACCACTCATAATACGTTTTGGTCATTGCCCTATCTTTTTAGCATTTGAGATGATTTTCTTCTACACTATAATAGAAAATAATCTGTACTCCATCAACAGTATGAAACATTTTAATAATATGGAAGATTTAAAAGAACAATTATTTACTGTAAACTAATAAAACATCAGATGAGTTAATAAACTTCATATATCGAAGGTACAAACCCAATAGAACGGTGCCAATACTGAAACCCATATGGAACAATTCTTTTTTTTTTTGCATACCACTATTAATTGATCCAAGAAATGAAATATGAATTCTGGTTGAATGGTATAGCTTCAGCATTAACATGTGTTTACCGATTTTGTTTGAAACTCAATGGGCCAAAAGAGACCAAAAAGGATCAAAAAATTATATTAAAATGAGGCAAAATACATCCTTTCATAAACTAGTTGCATTAGGAATTCTTCTCAACGCTTAAACAAAACTTTGAGATCCAGAAAGCGCAGAGTTTATGCGTTTGATTTTTTTCCAATATACTTTTTTTCCGTTGTCGATTCCACATCAATTACCCAAACTTTTGTTCCAAAACCTTGTTATTTGGTTGCTTTTTTTCTTGTTTCTTTAACTTCTTTGTGCATTATTCAACAAATGATTAATCCTAAAAAAAGTGATTAAACAACTTACCAAGTAATAAATCATACTAATGACACAAATGAATCAAAAGAAATAGCATTTACTACAACGAATAGTTACGTTAGCATTTGTTCCGTGTTTTGTCATGTCTACATATTTTTGCTACCAAACGCATTTAAAAAGAATGAGGTTTTTCTTTTTTTTTTCCTTTTATTGTAGTACCAAAATGAAAAAAAAAACAAGAATAATAAGACTTTTAGCTGATTCTTTGAACATTCTGAAAGATATGTTTAACCATACCAAAATACATGATTTTTTAATATATTATAAAAATATGTGTAACATGTACTTTTTTCATATGAAATTGACTGATTTTTATGATTTGTCCTTTTTGTTTCTCTTGAATACTAGTAAAATTGCGTTTAAGTTTACATTTGTTCTACAAACGTGGCCGTCTAGACACCCAAACTTTAAACAAAACTAAAACTTGTACTTAATTATTTAAAACCATTATAAATAATATATATTTAATAAAAAAAAAAGAAAGAAAAATCAATGATCATATTTTTTTCTTTTAAATCATCGGTGTATTTATCTTAATCAGCAAAAGGTTGTGACTGAGCTGTTTTCAAGTGCTTATACTGTAAGCCTTTTGAACTGGAAACCAAGTTTCAAAACTAGAAGATCAGTGCTTGCTAAATAAATTTAGCCAATCACAAATGAATATTCATTTTTTTTTTGATTTTTTTGGAATTTGCGGCAAAAAGTAATAAATATTCAAGTAACAAGCCAATAAATTAACAAATTAATAAAAAAAAGTAATTTAAAATTATTAATTGAAAACACGAGTGAGACTCTTTATCGATAACAAGGTCTAACTATTGGTGCGATGTCGTCAACAAAAACTGATCACCAATGCCAAATTTAGTACCTAAAATGCAACATCTGGAATGTAGACATTTAATCAATTTACGATGGAGCAGTTCACCACCATACACTCAAACTTGAATCGTGAGTCCTTGCACTCTATCAGCTAAGCTATTAAATGAAATTGAAAAATTTACCAATCAAACTTATGTGAGTGTTTATTTTTTAAGATAAATATATCTCGATACACAATAATTTTTAATTTAAAACTGTGATACAAGAATAACTTTCATTCATGTTCAAAATGCCATTCTTCTTCTTTTTCAAACTCTGCTTGAAATCAGAAGCTTCATTTGTTCTTGAACAAAAACTTGAATTTTTTAATGAAAGATGTAATCGAGTCTCCACTGAAGATGCTTAGAAGGATATATACAATGATTTTCCACTATTATTTGAAAATCTTGGTCTATGTTTTTTTTTGCTAAAGTATATGCTTAATATCCCATAATTAAAAAAAAAAACAAAAAAACAAATACACAAAAACCCATATTGACAGACATATCGCCTGTTCTATATTTCATTCAGAATTACTTTTATCGACAAATTTACTTTAAATGTACACAAAAAACTCCGCACCAATAAGCAAAAACATTATTTCTGATGAAATATCAAAGTTTTTTGTTACAGTTATAATTGCATTATATGTGACATTAATATCGACAACATAATTTTTTATAATGATACTATAAATCGTTTCAAACTAAAATTAAGCTGAGCTCATATGGATAGTTCTTAAAGTTTTTTAAGCATATAAATAACAATGTATATTAAAAACTCGCTAAAGGAATTGAAAATCAAGGATAATAAAAAACTCAATAGAAAAGATGAAAAAAGCCAAGGCTTTTCCATTAAAACATGTTCCTGATGAGCACAAAACGATGCTAGAAGGATACTTTTTTGAAGTGATGAAAAAGTTACTAGAGTAAACTAGATTAAATTAATTGATAAATGTGTAAACAATACACTCTATTATTGAAATAAAAATTGTATTTCAATACTTGTGAAATAACAAACCAGATCTAGATATATATCTGTGTTTAAAGAATTATTTAATAAAAAATGCTATTATACAAAAGTAAAAAACAAAAACAAACTAGTCAATTAATAAAATAAAATAAAAAAAACATGTTAGAAATAAGTCAAATAGTTAATAAAAATAATTTTTTTTCTTTTCAATTCTATTCTTTAAAACTCAGCTTCAAATGTGTTTTCAACAAACACACTAAGTTTTGGGATATCTTTATTGTGAGTAAAGGCTTCGCTAATTGCGACATCCAAGTCTTCTTGGTCACCAATTAAAACCAAATCTCCATCTTCATCCTTAATTCTGAGAATTAAATTGTTGCTGATTGCTGTGAGAATAGGCGAATCTTCGCTGATATCTTTACCTTGAACTTTGCTGGCAATTCGTGATCTCAAATCAGCAAATGAAATACCTGGTTGCACTTTAATTGCTCTTGTTTCGCTTCCACAAAATATTTTAATTTTAATGTTTAAATTTGATCGTGTCGCTAAAGAAGCACGCGATGAAGAAGTCGAACCATAATTACTACCACTGTAAACCTTGGGTGACCTTGGATCGGCAAAAGCACTGCTTGAAACAGAGTGCTGTCCTGGAGCATGGCCTGGGCTATGTTTATAATTATTACGATGAATTGACTGGCTTTGACCAATATTGTTGCTGTTGGCAGCCCGAATGCTACTGTTGTGGCTATGACTTTTGGTCATACTGATGCCATTATCATGA
>JAJLVH010000937.1:0-12728 GCA_030570155.1 Magnusiomyces magnusii
GATGGTAGAAAAGATGAGCTTCAAAAGGATAAAAGGAAAGGGGCTCGAGACGGATTTTTTTCCAAAAATGCATCGGCACCTGTTTCTGTTGATTATCTTGCTAGCAGTTCAGGATCCAATGCTGGATTCAGTCATTTGGCATCGGCTGGATCAAGTCGAGTGGTGGAATCAGATGAACCTTCTTCATATGTGAATGGAAACAATATTGCCAGCAGTGCTAAAAAAGTGAAAGTTTTGAGTGAAGGAAAGCTGAAAGGCGGAAAAAAGAACAAATGGAAGATTGAACAAGAAGCGATTGCCAGTATTACGGAATTCAAGAACGATTTGAACAATTCTGAAGTTTATTATTCGCTGGATGTTAAAGATGATGTTTTGAATGCTATTTTGACGGCATCGTTGGATTCGGTGGATGATTGGAAACGTAAAGTTATTCCGCTGTCGCTATCACAGAAAGCATATCTTCTTGAAACGCAGGCCAAGCTGGCAAACGAGGTTACTCGAGGAACGAAGTATATCTATTTGTATTCGAGCAAGACCAGACGAACGGTTGTGTATCCAATCAATTAGTTTTTGTATTATTTATACGCCTTTATTCCATAGATTCACGACTGGCGGTTTACAATTGTGGCAGCCGCACAAAGCAGTGGCTTTTTAGTTTTACCGTGTTAGGAGACGCCGTGCTTACATACAAACCGCGCCTGTTTATTGCTGCCCCCAAAAAATCGACCTCCGCACTTTTCTTTCTTCTTTCCACTCTAGCGCCATTTGGCTCAAAATCCTTTTTTTTTTTTTTCAAACCTTTTAAACTTTGAAAGAATTGTGAATAATCGATAGCATTGACCAGTCATTTTGGTTTGTTTATACTTTTATACACACTTTAGTTTCCACTTTCGTACACATCGACACAATGTCCACTCCACCTTTCACTGTCATGGCTGACTATGCCTACACTTCTGCCGAAGACGACGATCTGCAGTTTGACGAAGGCCAATTGATCACTGTTGAGTCAATTGAAGACGACGAGTGGTATTACGGTTCCTATACCGACGGCTCCGGCAACACCTACACCGGCATCTTTCCTCAAAACTTTGTCCATGCCTATACACCACCAAAACACGTTGCGTCTGGTCGTAAAGCTCCACAGCCTCCTGTAGAAGTCGCCACGCCTGCTCCGCCAATCCAGGCTGAAACCGTTGAATCTCAACCCGTTCAACATGTTCCGGCTCCTGCGGCTCCGGCTGCTATTCCTGAACCGGTTTCTGCCTCACCGTCTGTTCCGCTTGCTGCTGCGCCCCCTGCTTCCGAACCTACTCGTGATTTCGAGCCAATCAGTGCTTCTGAATCTGCTAATACTTCTGAATCTGCTCCTGCTGCTGCTGAACCAAAGCCAGCGAAAAAGAAGAATGCGTTTGCTGATCGAATTGCGGCGTTTAATAACAACTCTCAGACCCCTTTGACTCCTTTTACTGCTCCAAAGCCTTCTTCGTATGCCCGAAAACCTTTTGTTGCTGCTCCTTCAAATTCCTATGTGCCTCAGCTTCCATCTTCAAACCCTCCTCCATCTTCTACCCACCAATCCTACAACCAGCCCCCTCCCGAAAACGTGGTTCATAAAGATGATCCTGAAGAAAATGAAGAGCCTGAAAAGCCAATCATTAGTTTAAAGGATCGTATTCGTCTTCTTCGTCAACAGCAAGAAGAAGAACAAGCCCGAATGGAGGCCCTTGCTAATAAAAAGAAACATAAACCAAAGACTAAGCATGAAAATCCTGAAGGTGAAGCTGATGAGCCTGGTTCTGCATCTTTAGAGCCAGTGACTTCTGGTGGTTCTATTCAAACTCAGCATCGGCCATCTATTGATGCTGTTCAAACCGGTGGTTCTGTTGAAAGTGCTGATTCGCATATTTCCGAAGATCAGCCTCATCAGCCTCCTGTTCCTCAAATCCCTCAACAACGTACAAGTGTAGACGAAGAGCGAGGCGTTGATCAACCATTAACTGAAACTCAAATTAGAGAAGAGCCCAAGGCTGAAGAAGAAGAAGAAGAAGAAGAAGAAGAAAATGATGATGAAGATGAGGAAGATGAAGAAGAAGCTAGACGTATTGCTCTTCGTAACAGAATGGCCAAAATTTCTGGTGGTATGGGTATGGTTGGTATGATGGGAGGTTTTGGATTTCCTGGTGCCATACCTCCTCCTGCTGCTGCCAAACCCAAAAAGACCAAGAAGAAGACCGAACAAGAAGAAGATCATCCTGAAGTTCATCAAGCTCCTGTTCCAATGTTTCCATTTGCTGATCCTAGTGCTATTCAAGGTTTGAATCATGGATACCCAATGCCCAATGCTGAAGAAAAGGATAATGATTCTGTTTATGAAGATTCTATTCAAGATCAGCCTGAAAAGAATGTTGCTCCTGCTCCGGTTCATTCAGAGCCTGTTGCAAGTGCTGCTCCTCCTGTTCCGGTTTCTGCACCGGTTTCAGCACCTGCTTCTGATCCAATTCCTGTGCCAACTCCAGCTCAGGCTCAAGCTCCAGCACAGAACTCTGCTCCATTGCCTCCTACTCGTGAACCTAATCTTTCTCACACTTCTCCATCTTCTGCTCCACCTACTCAATCTCCAGTTCGCAACGATTTAGGATCAGTTATTGATGCTTATCGAAGCGACTCTGAAGAAGAAGAAGAAGAAAGTGATGGTGCATGGGGTGATGATGACAAGCCAGTTCAACGCACTGTACATGCTGCTACTTCTCTTCCTCCTGCAATTCCTGCTCGTGCCAGTGCAGCTCCTACAAATGTTGGTATTTCCAACACTGATGCTACTTCTTCACCTGCTCAAGAGCCTCGTAATATGGCTCCACCACCTCCTCCTCCTACAGCTGTTCCAGCTGTTTCAACTGAAGTTCCTTCAAAGTCTGAATTACTTCCTGATATCAACACTTCTCCAATTCTTTCTCAAGCCGATGAGAATGATCAACCTTCTCTTGAACACTCTAAATCTAAACAAGAATCTTTTGATTTGAACGCTCCTAAAGAGCCATTAGAATATGACGAAGTTGCCGAAGAAGCTTTAGGAGATGATGAACAGACTGAATCTGAGGACAGTAGACGTGTTAAGCCAAAGCTTCCTGCTGTAAACACCAACAGAAACTCTTACATTGCCGGAAGTGGTACAATTCCACCAATTCCCATGTCTCCAATGTCACCTCACCAAGAAGACGAACCACTTGCTTCTCGCGGTCATGTTCATCCTCCTCCTCCTCCACCACCTTCTTCAGCTGTTCCTGTGCCTCCTATTGATTCTCCAACTATTCCACTACCTCCTCCTAATACTGTTAAATCTTCTATGAGCGGTGCTCATGCTGCTAGTCCAGCTGGACCACCACCTCCTCCTCCTCCAGGCGGTGCTGCACCTGGAATTCCAAACAGAAGTTTAGCTTCTCAAAGTCCAGTTGGTTATTCATCTGAAGATATTACTGGTTACGAAGCTGATGAAGATACTGATGCCAACAGAACTCCTGGCGCTTTTGGAGATGGATCGCCAATTCAGTCGCCAACAATTAGAGCTGTTCCGCCTCCAGTTCCAAGTCTTGGTAGAAGTGTTAGCATGTCACATAGAGGACCAGCTCCCCGTCATCGTGGACATAACCATTCTCAGTCATATTCTCAATCTCCAAGAGCTGCACCTCCGCCTCCACCCAATACCACTAATGGTACGCCATTACAGCAGCAGTCCTTGAATGTGCCACAGCCTGTTTCTCAACCTGCTATTCCAGTTTCAAGCCGTGAAGCAGTTTCGCCTCAAGGCAGTGCATCTTCTCAAATCAAGTCGCCTGAAAGCGATTCTAGTGGCCGATTTAGTTTTAAGAGAGCATCATCTGATTTGGCACGTGGTGGAACTAAACGTCCATCATTGAACTACACAGGACCGCCTCCTCAAACAATTGAAGAGCTTCCGTATACAATTGATTTGGCTAATGAGGCAGGACCTTGGTGGGCTACACGAGAAGGAGTTCCTTCTACACTTTTGAAGCGTAAAGATATTAGATATGAAGTTGATACACAAGAATTGCATAAACGAAACAATCGAGTGATTGTCGTTCGAGATATTTATGTGTTGTTTGCTGATTATTCGCAAGAAGTTATTACAGTTGAATTTGATGCGCAGGCACCGAGTGGAGCATCTACAAAGGTATTCAAGTCTAAGGTTAATGCGCCAGCTGCGCCTAGTCAAGAGGACCTTGAGAAGGCGTATCAACGATATGGCAAACCAGTTTTGGATGTCGTTTTGAGAAGCTCAACCCACGGCGCAATCCAAAGCTCACCACAAGGACAAGAAAACTATGCATCTGGGGTTTTGAAACAAGTGACTGGAGCTTTATCTTCAGTTGGATCAATTGCGTACGGTGCGTTGGTATTTGTGAACAAGAGCAATTCGTATGTCCGACAGTATGATGAAATCAAGCCAGGCGACATTGTGACGTTTAAGGGAGCCAAATTCCAAGGCCACAAGGGCAGTTTGCATACAAAGTATAGCACAGAAGCTGGGCGTGGAGATGCCGTGAATGCTGGCGTTATTTATGAGTATGATGTTTCTAAACGAAAGATGAGAGTTTATTTGCCAGACGAGAGTGTTGCATTGTCGGCTAATGGAGGAAAGATTAAAAGTGAAGGATTCAGACTTAATGATTTGAAGAATGGAGAAGTTCAAGTGTTTAGAGTCGTTGGACGTGAATATGTTGGATGGTAATTGTTTTTTTTATTTGAATTTAGTTTTTTTAGAAAAATCGACGCTTGAAAATAAGCCCCTCCCCCTCGTTTGCGTAGTCTGTATTGACCCATAATTGGTCCAAAAGCCGGCCAATCAAAACACGGTATTTTTATAAATTTAACAAATTAAAAAATAAAAAATATATTAATAGTCAGATATTTAACTTAAAGCACAAACATGTATTTTTTCAACTTCATTACATGGGAAGTTCGAAAGAAACATTGACATCAATGTCACGAGCCATCTTGACGACTTCAGCGAGCTGGACAACCTTTTCGGCAGCCTCGTCAAGATCAGTAAAAGAGAAAATCTTGAGACCAGAGTCAGAAATAAGTTTCTGAGCAGCTTCCATGTTAGTACCTTGAAGACGGACAACAAGAGGAATATTGAGATCCATATTCTTAGTGACGGCAATCAAACCCTTGGCAATATCGTCGCATCGAACAATACCGCCAAAAATGTTGACAAAGATGGCAGAAACCTTGGGATCGGCAGTAATGAGTTGGAAACCCTTTTCAATGGTTTGGGCAGTGGCACCACCACCACAGTCCAAAAAGTTGGCAGGTTCGCCGCCATTTAACTTGATAATGTCCATGGTGGCCATAGCAAGACCGGCACCGTTGACGAGGCATCCGATAGAACCGTCAAGCTTGATAAAGTTAAGACCGTACTTGGCAGCTTCAATCTCGTCAGGATCTTCTTGAGTCAAGTCACGGTAGCTCCAAATCTTTTCTTGTCTAAACGAAGCATTGTCGTCAAAACCGAGCTTGGCATCCATAGCAAGAACCTTATGGTCAATGGTTTCAGAAAGAGGATTGATTTCGACCTGAGTAGCGTCTTCCTTGGAGAAGACGTCGTAAAGGTTCTTGACGGCTTGGGCAGCTTCAGGAGTGGCCTTTGCAGAAAAGCCGAGTTCCTTAGCAACAGCGTTGGCAATGTCGTCAGTGACTCCCTTGTTAATATCAATCTTAAAAGTCTTGATGGCATCAGGAGTGTCTTTAGCAACACCTTCAATGTCCATACCACCTTGGGCAGAAGCGACAATCATGGGGCATTGGGATTGTCTATCCATAAGAATACTAATGTAAGCTTCGCGACGAACAAACTTACGTTCGACAACGTAGACAGCAGTAACCTTTTTACCAGCAGGACCAGTCTGCTTGGTGATGATCTTGTGGTTAAGCATTTGTTCGGCATAGAGCTTAGCTTCAACAGGAGAAGAAATCAGCTTAACGCCGCCCTTGAGACCGCTGTCGAAGTGGCCTTTACCACGGCCACCAGTCAAAGCCTGAGCCTTGATGACCATGTCTTCTAAATTCAAGTCCTTGGCAATGTCAAAGGCTTGTTCAGGAGTAGTGGCAGCATCGCCTCTAGGAACAGCAACACCGTGCTCTTTAAGGATTTGAGCAGAACGGTACTCATGAAGAGAAAGGTTTCTAGATTGTTGGGTGATGGCCTAAAATATTCATTAGTTTAAGTTGTGATTAATTGATTCGTCAACAAAAAGCATACCTTTGGAACAGCAGCCAATCGCTTTGCAAAAACTGAACGAGAAAGCATTTTTGATGATGATGATTTGCAGAAAGAAAGAAAAAAAAAAGAAAGAAAAGAAAAGAAAAAACGGTGGGAAATAAAATAAATTAAAAAAAATAGAAAAATAGGAAAAAATAAAAAAATTAGGGCAGGCCAGCACTAATATATAAATACTCGAAAGTGTGTGGATAAAAAAGGCGTCGATACCGGTGCGGTAACGTGATGCGAATGAGGCTGCTGTGCTTGGTGATGGTGTAAATCATCAGTTTAAACGGTGCACACAGCCAATGTCAAGATTAAGTTTCCGATTAACAAAAAGACGTGAAGGTACATTTCAACAGGTATCGACACGTCAAAGGGTGTGAACCCCGAACGAGAGAGCTAATGCCGCACCGATTAAAGTGACCGACTACGGCCCGCGACGTCAACGTTTTTGCAATGATTGTTGATTTTTGTTGGTTTTATTTGCTGATTCGTGTCTAAAAAAGTCAAATCGTTGAATTTGAAGCCGTTTTTGTTAACACAATTGTTTTTTGTTGTTGTCATTTTTGACAAATAAGCGTCAAGCAAGTTACACAATTCTTTCAAATGATTTGTTGAACAAAAAATAAAAAATAAAAATAAAACTTGAACGGAAGTAAGTTCTTCCTGCGTTGATTTGAAGCTGGAGGCATTTTCCAGGGAAAACAATTTACACTTGTTTGACTTTAAAGGTTCTTTTCTCCGACTTGTTCCACGGCTAGTCGACGCCGATAACGTCATTGGGTCAAAACCCAAGTCTATTTTCGTATTTATTTAAAGTCACAGCCAAATAACTATTTTTTAAAAAAAAATTACGTATACTTGTGTCCAATAACAATTCATTCTAGGATATTGAATTTGTAGAGTCGTAAGTTGGTACTTTCTTTAGATGAGCGATATATCCGACACTCCGTCGATAAAAGGAAAAACTCACCGGGCTTGTGGAAAAACCACTCGGTGGAAGTGCCGATAAGAATCAATTCGTTTGTGCCATCTAACCGGTGTGAATTGAATCACACCGTTTACACGCAAGTACAAATTGTTCCATGGCTCAAACCTTTTCTTGCTTTGTTAACTACAAACTTTGTATTCAAGACAAAATAAATCAAAATTATTAATTTCACGTAACTTTCAACCGCTTTTGCTTGGGCTCGTCAATCGGCCGTCCGGCACTCGTGGCAAGAGGCGGCATCAACTGGTGCCCATTTCGCGGTGAACTTTGAGCTGGCGAAACAACTGCTGCAACCGTGTTGGCTGCACTCGCGTCATTCAAAATCGGCGAGTCTCGTGTACTCAAATCATTCGTAGCCATTTCACTTTCTGGCTGCTTTGATGGTGTCGACGTACCAAAACTTGTCAATCCTAATGATTTTTCTCCAGTCTCTAATCCTTTTCCAGACGGCGAAGCCACTGCAGACAAAACTTTGGATTCCACTCTTGGTGATTCATTCTTCTCTTGCATGCTCTTGTCATCATCGGTTGGATTCAACAACAACTGCACACTAGAACTGTGTCGAGAACTACCAAACGTCTTGCCTACAAGTGTATGTGGTGCTGCCGGATTGTTCAAAGAACTGGTTATTCCTGCACTCTGTGTAGACTCAAACATACTAGGAACTGGCGATTTTCTAATGTCCTCATCTCTAAAAGACCGCTTTCGTCCTTGATCCACACTAATAGGAGGAAGTGAAACTCCACTCACTAAATGAAGCGGCGATGAGCGGCCTGGCTCGTTAGATGTGCTCAATACACTGGAATTCGAGTTGCTTGATGCACAGCTATTATGACGACTACTATTAGTTTCAGGTGGTGTAACAATATTAAAAGAAGAAATAGATGGAATCGACGAATCTTGTCCAGAACTTGCACCCAACCCACTATGAGAACCAAAAAATGTAGATGATCCATTTTGTGTAGGAGGCACCAAAAGTTCACTAGAAGTATGACGACGATATTGAATGGCTTCAGCTCTCAGCTTGCTTGTAAGAGAATTTGAAGTATTACTCAAACCACTGGGTGCATGTGCGTATGGATTTGAACTTGGAATTGGGCTAAGGCCATAAGACGCTTGCCTTTGGCTGTGATAAACTGAAATCAAAGGAAATGAACCAGGACGCTGGTCACGAGTAGGTGGCATAAGGCTTTGAGATGATGTAGGAGCTTGTTCAGAATAAGATGGTTTCACACGAGGAGAAGAAGGAGAATTATATGGTTGACGAGATGGGGAATTAATACTAGAAGCTAATGGACCTCGAGATTCTCCAGAGACTGATGAAGAGTTTCGCTGAGGAGAATGAGGAACACTTGAACTATTATATTTAGATTGAGAAGGCTGTTGGGGTATAGGAGGCAACATTTGTTGATTCTGTGCACTTTGGTTTTGTTGAGACACATGAGATTGATAATGAGAAGGGTATGAAGGCTCAGAATTAGAAAGAGAAGGACTGCTTCGTTGAGACGAAGGATGGTGAGCATGATGACCAAAATAACCTCCAGGAGCAGATTGACGATGCATTTGGTAATTCGAGCCTATTTGAGGATTAGAAGTAGGAATATGCTTTTCGTCAACAGGACGAGGAGAAGAAGAGGGCATAGGTGCCGGTGCAAGAGGGTCATAAAAAATAGAAGCATTACGTTCCTTTGTTGAAGAAAACGAAATTTCAGTTTTAGTATGAGAATATGAAGGTGGAGCCAGATGTTGTTGTTGTTGTTGTTGTTGTTGGGCTGGAAAATGGGTAGTGTGGTCATCAAGTATAAGCTTTGATAAATTAGAAATTTTTTGTTGTACATTTGTTCTGATTCTGTTTAATTCAAAAGTGAGCTGTTGAGTAAGAACAGTAGAGTTTGTAGAAAATTCAGGCATTAAAGAAAAACGATGGTTAATGATTTCATTAGTAGCTTTGCCATCAATTTGTTTGGTAAATATTTTTTGAAATTGTGTAGCCATTTGATTAACGTGATCTCGAAAATATTGTTGGTTAGATTCGATATCATGTAGCTGATTAACGATGCGATTTATCGTATCAAGGGCTTGCAATAAATCTGATTGAGCAATTTTGTAGATTTCAACAAAACTATTATGACGAGATTGCAGATGGGTATTTGAATTTTGTAAATTCCAGATAGCATGTTCCATAGCAGCCAAACGAGCTTCGACATTTGGGTCCACATTTTTAGAAGCAACAGCAGAATCTTGGGATATCGAAATGGAGTTTGGAGGAGTGGATATTGGTTGGCCATTAGCAGCAGGGGGAATAGAAGAAGCGTAGAAATTAATAGGTTGAGGGTGAAGATGATGAGGATGAGAAATATGTTGTTGTTGTTGTTGCTGTTGCTGTTGTTGCTGTTGCTGTTGCTGTTGGGGAGGCATATAGCCAGGGGGAGGTTGATGATGAGGCAATCCAGAATTCATAGCAGAAGTTGGATTTGTAGACGGAGGATAATCACCAGAAGGAGCTGAAGGAACAGACAAGGAAACGGATTTTAAAGTAACATTATCACGGTGGTTTGCAGAAGGACGGGAAGTTCTGCGTTTAATGCCACGAAGGGCTTCGGTATCACCACGCTTAAAAGAGCCAGCACCATGCTTGAATTCCCACTGAGCTTGGTCAGAAGAGCTTGAGTTGTTTGAGCTGTGAAAAGTGTCATTTACTTTATGAAAGCCATACATATTGAGTTGGCGAACAAAAGATGAGACATTTGTATGTTTGAAATATTGAGAGAGAACTTTTGAAAATTCTTCACCAGGCAGTATTACAAAAGAATCATTTGTAGGAGTCCAAGTGATTAAATGTTTTATTGAGCTATCCTCAAGCATACTGATATGAAATGTTAATGAGTCATTGTAGTAATAATGATAAACAAATAAATGGAAACGTACTTGTAAAGTTTATGAATAAAGGCAGCCTGGTTGACTTTAGTACCGCCTGGGCCAGAAACAGAAGAAGATTTGGATTTGGATAAAGGCTTTGAATCCGAATAAGCCCTGTCCTTCTGGGTAGGTTTCAAAGACACATCTTTGTCCGGCATTGTAGAATATATGCGGAAGAGTGCGAAATCAGAGATACACAAGTAATACAGTACAAAAAAGGGCTAGAATATGTACAATTCCAAAATATGAAAAAAGCGAGGCTCCAAAAAAAAAGTTTATTGTAAAGAGTAAGAAGAAGAAAGGCCAGAGCGGGTTGAAAAAAAAAGTGGCGGCAGTGCTGATTATATAGAGTCGATATGCTGGCACTCGGACCATAGTATGTAACTGGCACAAGGCGCCCAGGTGATTGGCTGGCTGCGACGCGAGCAATAGAACGGGGTTAATGAGTGCGAGAGTCTGTGAAAACGCGAGAATTTGGCGGTTGAAACGGGTTTGCAATGGTTTATAACGGTTTTCAATAGTCTTCATCATGATGATTTCAATGAAAATAGTCTCTCCAACGCTCAGCCAGAATCGCAGCGATGGATCATCACCTTGAAAAGGGCACTCAACCAAACGATAGGCCCAGGCTATGACAACCCTTACCCTGTATTCGTCTCGACAGCGCTTTTTCGCTTTTGTATCGACTCACGTTGCTTTTGCGGGCTCTTGACGAAATACACAATCCAGAAAAAAGCCAAACATTTTGTTTGTGATGTGAAGTTCTATTTGTACGGGTTGGTGGCAATATCTAACATTGATTTTGTGACGGCGGTGTTCTACTCACATATGTCTAGAAGAGATATCAAACCATCTACAAAAGCCATATTGATCGGTCCATATTGCTGGTTTCTATTCAGAAACAAAGCCTCAATTCACAAGTTTCTAGCTGTGTTCCATTCTATTTCCATTGGGCTCATGCATAATTATAGGCTCCAGGTCATATCCCAGCTTCATCTCTTCTTTTATTGTATGTTTTAATTATAAAGCTTAATTCTCATACATGAAAAGAACTCTGGTTATATTACTTGTTGTCATCTCAGAACTATAAAGACCATCTGCTCATGTCTGCTTAAACTTCATGTATGATACAACGTCTATAACCCTATTTTGAAACTAACCATCTTTTCATTCATTTATTCTTAGAAAAACACCCTAAAAGTAAATGGTTTCGGTGATACTTGGGTTTTAGCAATTTAAAATCAGCCAAAACCAGTCGAGTCATGTTGACCCAAGACCACTGAGGGTATTCAAGATACACGTAGTCGCATCGTTAGTACTTATTCATTTGAATGTCCGGTGATTGGAAAATGTCTTGATCATGTAATATTTTGGACCTCTTACATGTTGGTTAAATATGGCTTGTTTCTTTGTATTCACAATATCAACAGAGACAACTACAACAATCATCATCGTGTATTTATAATCAAATTAATTAAGCACTAACAATGCAAAAACTAATTGTCAAACTTTCCTTCTCGGTAACTTTGCATCTCTTTTTTATATAAATATCAAAAAGCAATGATAAATTTTGAAAATGTGAATTTACATCACAAGTCCATCATTATTGTTTTTTTTCAAATATGAAACAACGTATCAATCCAAGTACCCTTTCTATAAAAGAATAGAAAAAGGCTTGGAAATCAGTAATTAGTTTTTCTACACGATCGGTTCTATTAGATTGTGTATCTAAATGTACTTAATCTGGTGTAATTATATTGAAAATCAGCCCATAAACACATACTGATACGCACGTCAAAAACCATACTATCACATGGAAATCACATTGCATATTGATAAAATTCTCAGGTTTTAAGTGTTGATATGATGAAAAAATTGAAATTGAATCCAAGAAACTTGATTTTATTGATAAACGTCTAATTACTTAAGTCAATAAGTAGATCGCATTGCATGTATACTTTATTTTTCTCCATTTTAACTAACGGGTTTTGAAAAAAGAGATATTGAAGATCAAATACAAAAAACAAAAACTCGAAATTGGCATTGGTGACTGTAGTTCAGTTAAACTTGAACTATTGAATTTCAACTTTTAAGCTATCAACAAGCTTTTTTACGTCAAGCAAACTAAACGAAATTAAAATGATCTTCAACCAAACAAATGCAGAACTAATACTCAGGGATCAATATTCATATCACGTAGATACATTAAAACAACGTTGTGTATTGACGATCAGCCTCTAAACTATAGTTCATCTTGTTCATGGTTATATCCAAATCAAGCAAATTCCAGTGTTTTCACACATGGCACCCATCATTGCAAACTTGTTTTTCCTTTTTAGTTAAGAACCAAGTTAATCAATTTAGTTTGTCTTTATTTACAATTGTTGATTCAACTCCTTTCACCTATTAAAACTGTTAAATGGCACACATTTGTCTATTGTTATTGTTTTCATGTGCAAAAATTAAATAAATATTTTCTTTCTCCTCCATGACTAAATTAACTGCTCACTTGAGTCTTTTCCTTTTATAAACAGT